>JAYKAV010001588.1:1107172-1132316 GCA_035582835.1 Phoebastria nigripes
TTTTTTTTTTTTTTTTTTTTTTTTTTTTTTTTTTTTTTTTTTTTTTTTTTTTTTTTTTTTTCTTTTTGCAGAAACACACTGTTGAGCTAATTCCCCTCACTAGGGTTGAATATGAATGGAAAGGGAAGTCATATTCCTTCTACGTCTTTGGCAATGAGAAGCAAGTCTATGCAGAGGATTACCCAGGAAAATGCTGCTGTGCCATCCTGTGAGCGTGGGTCAGTCCTGCCGAGAGCTGGAGCCGGGTAAACTTTCCTGCTGAATGATAAACTCCCTGAGCGGCGGGAAAAGGAAGGGGTTGGAGGAAGAGAACTTTAGTCACCCCTGAAGAGCAATTTCAGACTAAAAGATGAGAGCAGGAGTCAGATTTTTCATTCCAAATCTTAATTTTTTTTCTGTTAAAAAAGCACCTAGATTTAAAACAGAAAGGGGAATGATTTACAAAGGGATAAAACTATTTAGAAAATGCAGCGTTTGACTTGAGATTGAGAAAAGTTTTTGGGGGGGTGACCTTGAGCAAGTTTTTGGTTGGAAAAATTTGCTTCTGGTGAAACTTAAACTGATTTTTCTATCTTAGTTGTTTAATAGAAGAAGCAAAGGAATTAAGGGAAATTAATTTCTATGCAGATCTTCAACTTTATTGTTGAGCAGCGTAGCAGATCAGTAATTATTCATTCTCTTTAGATTAACCACATACCCTTTTCCCAATTTTCCTATAGTACATACAGTAACTGTGACCTACCAGTACAGCATAAAGGCTCTGCTTTTATCAGTGCAACAGCAAATTGAGGAGCATTTCTTTAGGCCATTCTTCTCCACTTGTATTAACTCTGTGGAGAAGGAAGAAATGGCTTAGTGCAAAGCTGCTTGGAGTTGGCATTGGAGGATGAATAAAAATGTAAAACCTTCTATTTCTCCCTTAAGGTTTTGCATTGAAATATTGTATTTAGTTCACTAAATGTTTCTGAAAATCCCAAGTGAGAGATGCATATGCTAAACTGATGGGACTGTTGGCTTCATCCTGTAATTTCATGGGATATGAGGAAGCAGAGGATCATGCCCTATAATTTCCAAATGCACTCACTTGCAGATGTTTCCTGGGACCTGCCTGTTCCATCTTGTGAGAAACCGCCCCAAGAGCAAATGGGGGGTGAGGCAGGTTTGGGGGAGCTGGGCATCCTGGGGACAGCACACGATGATGTGCATCTTGCAGAGGAAGAGCAGGGTCTTCATCCCTTTGGGGCTGATGCAGTAAAACCCCCAAATCTGCTCTTGCTTTGAGATGAAAAAGAAGGATTTCTGAAACCATAGTGTTGTGTGTTTTTTCTCTTTGTAGGACCTGGATGCAAACTGCCAGACAGACCCAACCACTGTTGCTAGGTGCTGAGGCTGCTTGAGAAGACCCTCCCTGGGCTGCCGTCAGGGCTGAAGGCACCTTCCCACCCACCCATGAGCTTTTTGTCAGCTGTCTGCTTAAAACGGGCAGGGACTCTGAATTAATTCAGTCTGTGGCTCAGGAAGCATCAGTTCTGCTACTATTGCCTGAGACACAAGCCCAAGCCACCCTGCAGTGCTGAGGAGTGGTGGGTGGCCATGGTCCACCCAGTGCAGCCTATCCCATCCCATCCTGCTGCTTCTCTGGCTGGGATCCCACCCATACCAGCCCTGCCCCCTCCCCCCCCAGCCCGGTGGTAAATAACCAGCAAAATTCCCCCCGTGATTCCCCGTGCCCCCTTTGCAACCGTGGGCATTGGAAATGCATTTCAGGGCAGGGCTGCAGGTGGACCGCAGCCCGCCGCGTGGGAGGTGTATTGGCTGCGTGGGGGGGGGTCTGCTGCAAACGGGGAGGCTGGGCACCGCTGCCTGCACCGGCGTCACTCCTGCCCGTCACTGCCTGTGCGTTATCAGGCCCTTAATGGCGTAGGAGAGCGAGATGGCTGGGGTTACCTGCTGGAGGGCAGGGAGCAGGGCGGCTCAGGTCAAAGTCAGCCCTTCTGGAAACCGATAAAAGGGATTTCTGGCGTGTGGGGRCTGGGGAGGCTCCTTGTGTTTGTTCCCACTGAGCTTTAACAACTCATTTAGAACTGACTGTAACCTTCTGTAAGTGATGCTCGCCTGCCTTTCAGAAACAGCACTGGCACATACCCTCTGCTCTGATCCTCTGTTATAAGTGCTGGGAGAGATGACAGCTCGTTCATAGATAGCTACAGCCACGTCACGTTTCTAATTGCGTATGATAATCCCCAAATCCCATTGTTTAATGCTGTTAAGCGTAACCCGTTATCCTACTCCACAGAATCAAGATTTTCCTTTGCTGTTTTTTTTTCTTGTAGCTTGTTTTTTCCAGCAAAAGGGGACAATTCAGGAACAATGTTATCATGATCCAACAGGCCGTTTGGTACAGCTTTGTTTTCCTTTGTGTCATACTATTCACATGCATTTAAGGGTGTGAACACTCCTAGGCAGTTATGTTTTTGAGCTCTTTAGAATTATTCTGTGTAGTTTTTAACTGTTGACACATTTCAGAGTCTCTGATACAATATGCAAAAATATAAAAGAAGCACTTTCCAAAAGTGTCTCTCCAGCAAAGCACAAAGGCTAGCAGTAAGCACCTAGCACAACCCTAAATAATGCTTTATAGCTAGACAGTCAGGGCAGCCATTATAAGGATGCTTGTCAAATGTTCTCCAGGCATTCGACTGGATGGGGACTGCACCATGTATGTATGTAGCTGTGATATAGCCAATCTGCAATGGTATATGCTGTACGATGGGGCTGTGTCGTTGCAAGTTTGTGGCGGGATGTYGAGCTCTTGGAAGGAAGCGGAGCTCAGTGATGCTGGTCAGCTCAGGGAAGATGACAGCAATGCCYGTACCAGCGTTAGCTCTGCATGCTTCCTTGCTAAAGGGAAGTAGTTTTTCTATCTGTCCCACTGTTCATCCTGTGTCCCTCATGAGAGCTGTGCGGAGGGGCTCTGCTACGGTAATGGATGGGACAGGTACTGACCTGGGGAACAGGAACACCCGCGTCTTGACTCGCGTACCCCAAGCCTTGGTAAGCTGAATGAGAAATTCCTGTTCTCCAGTGTGCTTCACACGACTAAGCACTAACTGTGTTGGAGGCTGTTGTTGCATAGACTGTCTGAACATAATTAAAACCAGCTTGCATTTGCAGTGTTGATAGTCTTAGCTACATTAACTATATCCAAAACGAAGCTGCCAGTTTCCTCTGTTCAAGTTTGCATCATGACACAGCAAATGAAAAGACAAATCTCGCCTGGCTGTCATTAGAAAAGGCTTCAACACTCAGGGCTTGAGGTTCATGTCGCAGCCCAGCTGCCCTTTGGAGGACTGAGGTGGTTATCTCCCCTGGTTAACTCCCCTGGAAGCCCTGGTGCCGTGGAGGAGGGGGGTTTGTGCGGGTCTCCAGAGCTGCTCTGGAGGGGGCAGCTCTTCTCCGCCTGCCCCTATCGCTCTTCTTGGTATTTTTAAGAAACCGGCCCGTCTGCCAGCCCCCGGCTCCATCGCTGGGCTGCACCAGCCCTCGGCTGCACCCTGCTAATGTGATTACCGCTGCCTGCGGTATGGCACAGACACAGCGGCAAAGAGCAGAGCCCCTCCACACACAGGCAGCTAATGGGCTTTATTAACATGAAATCCAATTAGGCATTTACTGAGACAGGTTTGGACTTGGATGGGGAAAGGATAATCTGGTGTTAATAACCACGGCCAGGCCCTGCCCCTTCTGCTGCCCCTGCCAGCGTGGGGGCTGGGGGGCCGGGGGAGCCGCAGCGAGCGGGCACGCTGCGACACTGCACTGCTGGAGCCTGCTCGCTCCCCCGGCAGGCTCTGAAGCCCCAGTGGTTGCAACAAGGATCTAGGCTTGCAAGTAGCATGGTGTAGTTGGAGCCTTGAATGTATTTAGCATGCTTAAGCCATTGATTTAAGCTCTAATGAAGAAAAATAAAAAAAAGAAATGCTATTATCAATAGCTACACAATTTGATTTGGAAGGACCCAAAGGAACGGCAGCTCCTCCAGCTGCTGCTGTGATGGATCAACAGCTGCATCTGGTGAGGCCGTGGCAGCCACAGCTGCCTCCAGAAATCGGTGGCACTGGCAGTGCTTGGCTTGGCCTTGTTAGCTCTGCCCTTGCTCTCCACCGTTTACTCAGTGCTTTCCACTGGTGCCCCACAGTGCTTAGTGCTTTCAATTGTGTTTATGGTTTGAGCTAAATACTGGACTAAGGCGGCACCGCTCCCCAGCTCACAGGACCCCCCTGTGCTGCTGGTGACACAGTCACACCCCTGCAGCATTAACGGAGTTATTCAGACGGCAATCGGCATGGACAAATCTCTGCAGAGAAGCAAATCCTTCTCCCCATGTTAGAGCCCCTGCACAGAAATACTTTGGACTGAAAGTTCAGGCTCTTGCAGACCATGATGTTGGGTAAGAAGTTGGTCCTTTTGATGAAAAGTGCAGCAAACTCTAAGGAAATCGCCTACATTCTCACGGATACTTGTGCGGCACCCTGGTCTATTGGTGCAACAAACCTTCTCTTTTGATTATTCAAGGGGATAGCAGCCCTTTGACTACAAGAACAGCTATGGGAGGCTCGGGAGGCTCTTAGGGTCTGGTGAGTACGGACAGCTCTTAAAAACAGGCTCTTGTCATAATTTATGATCATCAACTAACTGGCCAAAGTCTCTTGTTAGCTGGTTTCTCAGGCCACAGTCACCAGCTCATCAGCTTAACAGCATCACGCTGCTCCCTCTCCGCGCTCATGGGCTGAYGATGGCTTGGGGAGAGCAAGTGGACAAAGCACAAATGTGAGATACCCAAGAGGAAGGTAGGAAAGCTGAGGGTAACTTGGCTGCCATGCAGTCATTAGCTCATTGCACAGCTACCGTGTTCCCTGGGGACTCGGCTTCGGTAATGTACAGGGTTTGCATGCACACCCAGTATGGCAAAAGAAAGGCACTGAATGAAGCATTGCTAATGTCTTCTCTAATATCTACACTTAAGTTAGCAGGTATTTAATAATTATACTAGACACTGGAAAAAAGCTAACACCAAGAACTTTGACTATGTGGAATATTCATGCGATGCCCCAGAGGCACCTGGCTGTGTGCAGGCACACAGGCAGCTGCCTCTCCACAGAGCGAACGGTGCCTTGAGCCTTGAATAGACAGCGTGCCTCACTCGCCAGGATGTCAACCATACCGTGAAGGGGTCTGAAGGATCTTATGGTCTCTTTACACCCCTCTAGCTGTATTTTGGTCCCATGTGCAGTCTCCATGATCTCTGACCACCTTCCTCTCCAGTGGGGCTTCTCTTTGGGAAGCCAGCATGGTGTGCATGGGCTGTCTGGCACTTTCCTTCCTGGCAAGCTTCTGCTTCGTCCAGCTTTGTCATTGATTCATTAATTCCCAACATCTGCATTGTTTGGCAGAGGGGAGTGGCTCACAGGGGCTGGGTTTCGTTGCTGTAAGGACAGAATTTGCAGAAAACAAGATATTCCAGAGGAGATTGCTGGGATGGGATCATCTCTGCTCCTAGCCTTTGAAAATGGAACAAGAAATGAAAGCAGACAGTAAGTAAAACTAAAAGGAATACATTGCATGCCATGCTGACTAGTTTCTCTACTATTTTTATGCAGTTGTACTTATTGATTAAGATAGTCATAAACTGTGTTTTCAAGTAATGTGTTAAAAATAACTGTTTCCAGAACTGAACCTCTCTTCTGCCAAATGTTAGCGTATGCACTCGTCCAGTCGGTGTTTGTGGGAGGAGTGGAAAGGGTCAGCACGTTGGTTGTGCCATGTCTGTGACCTAAAGGTGTTGCTATACCTTTAGGCACCGTGCAAAGTCCACTGATTCCAGTGGAACAGGGACTTAATCCTTAGAGGTGTGAACTTAGTCCCTGAATCTCTGCTCCTGGGATGCTTCCTGATTTTGTCTTTAAGGTGGGATTCTTGGAGTCCACTATACACTGCCTGACAGGGGTTAGAGATTAAACTGGGGTTTGTTACCTTTTAACAAAATGCTGCTTGATCAAAATATCTGTCATGATGGAGCTTTGGTCTTATGCCCTTGACTATATCTTTTTCATTAGATGTTAATATCGTGCCTGAAGAAACTCTAATTATGTGGGGCCCCAGTGAAATATCGCTGCCACTGATGCTACTGAAAAGTAATTGAGTTCTGASGTTCCTTAATTTATGAAAGAGGAAAGCTTTGATTAGCTTAAGAAGAAATAATGATGCTACAGGAAGTTTCTATTTAATCAGATTAAAAAAAAAGTTTGTGGTCCTGGAGGTGCTGCGTGGAGTGCTGACATCCAGCTCGACCAGCCAGATAGATAGTGAAGCAGTAGGGGAAGGGGTTGATGGCGGCAAGAACTGCAGGTTAACTGCTAGGGTTTGCCAAAGATTGAGACTCTCCCAAACTTTTGGCTATGGGTTCCAATCCTAAATGCACTGAAAATGGGGGTCTTCCCGCTGACATCGATGGGCTCTTGCTCAGTCACCGCTTGCCAGCTGCAGTATTTGCTGTCCCCACGGGCTGCCTGGAGGGGTGTGTAGGGAAAGCAGCGTTTGGCCTTGGTTTATACCTGCCTGGGACTTGTCCCTCTCTGCAGAGGAATTTCCCCAAATGATAAAATATGGCTACTGCTCTGGCAGGAGGAACCCAGCCCTGCTTCCCATACAGAGGTGCCTTCATACCAACTTCCCCTCCTTTAGCTGCTCTTTAAAGCTAACCAGCAGTCATGCTCCAGGTGGTACTGAGCCTCGACATTGCCTGTCAGCACATACATAGCCCACAGAACCCTCGGGTGAGAGACGAGGGATCTTCCAGTTGAGAAATAGGGTTTGAGTGCATGTGGCTGTCACGTCTGACTGTTTTAAGCACATGCATAAAAGCCTAATTTTAGACGCCCTAATTTTAGAGGAACGTAAATGTTAAGTGCAGATGTGCCATGTGGATCTTGGGTACCTCAGGAAAGCGAACAGAGGTTTCCACCCATGTAGGTCTTTATGCGGCTCGTGGCCTCACACCCACGTTGCAGCTGATGAGACACAGAGGCAGCAGCAGCCTGGCTCTCCCGCCCCGCTGAGCGGGAGAGGTGGCAGTGTCCCGGCGTCGTTAGAGGACAGGGAGTCCTTCTGAGGAAGATGCTCAAAGCTGTTGGTGTCCCCATGCAGGAAGGGTAGGAACACAGCAGTGCACAAGAGGTTTGGTCATATTTTAACAACCATCCAGCACTGCCCTATTTGCTTACAAAAAGGCCAAACCTTTTATAATCTGATTTTATAACCTAATTTTCAACCAAAGGTGAAATCGCGTTTTGATGCCAGCTCAGATGAACCCAGTGAGAAGCTGGGCTGTGCTGCAGGAGCCGTGCAGGAGGTGTGCTCGGTGTCCATGACCTTGCAGCACGCGGGTTTTAGGGGATGCTGTGATATGGGTCGTGCACAGGTCTGACAAACGGAGCTTCGAGTCCGAGGCTGGAGCTCGCTCTTCTGCCACTGCATGCCGTGGGAGTTTTGCTGTGTCTAGAGCTGGATCCCGATGATACAGAACAGAACCTGAAATATCGGATGAGTAAGAGCCTAAGCTCTGAATTTCCTGGCTTTGGTCAAAGTCTATCTCAGACTTATTGTTGTTTTAAAATGGAGCTATGTGTTCATGTTTATAGACTATTGTGATTTCCAACAACATCACCGTAGCAACAACCGTGCAGTTGATTTATTTACTCCAAATTTGGGATATTTTTAACCTGGTCATTTAAACCATTTCCATTGGACTGGAATTTGGTACTTACACTTTTATCTCCATCTTTTGTTGTAAACAGGTTTTTGTTTAACATTTGTACATTAAAAATAGGCAGTCAGGTTCTCTTGGTAACATGTACAGAAATCCATTATATTTTGGAATGAAAATAAAGGCTTTGTTGTGATATAATAGTTCAAATAAGAACCTGGGAGTTCATGCTTCTGGAATATTTCTCTGCAGCACACTAAGGGAAGGCACTCGTCCTCCCTCTGCCCTTCTCCTCCCATGCGTGCCGAGCACGGCACTCGCCCACCCGAGCAGGGCTGCGGGAGTCTTTGTGAACTGAAGAAAGGGGAGCCCTCGCTAAAGGTGTGCAAAGTCCTTTCAGTCGTTAAAGGTTTGTAAAAGCTGCACTTTCTGAATGAGGAAATTCACAACATTTTCAACCATAGTTGTGTTTCCTTTTCCTTATGAGTACAGAATTGCACACGGACTTATCAAAACACCAAAACCAACAACCAAGAATGCAACACTAAAACAGAGGGGAAGGAACGGCACCTCTCCAGCGCGGCATGGAAGAGAAAGCTGGAGTTTTACCATTCCTATGGAGCCCCAGTGGACTGGCACGGTCTGTGAACTAATTGACCAAAACTGTTTGGGATGCTTTACTTACCGCTTGAGGAAGATGTTTCTGTTTGATCTAGACATGACTGAGATAATCCCACTGAAGGCATCTTACTGATTTATTTTTCACAAGGAAGTTTTCTGTAGTGCTTATCGCTCACCATTACTTGGAAACCTGTGCTCCTTCAGCTCAAGGACAGCCTTGTCTTCTCCTGCACGAGGGATGTGACATTTCAAATGAAGGATGTAGTTTCTTCTTTTCATAGGAAGAAATAACGGAGAGATTAATTTAGCTTCCTGGGAGAAAGGAGCATGCTCTCAGAAGGAAAGTCTAGTAAATCAAGTTGATGGATGACTACCCTCAGCCTCTCTCCGTGCTGGTCAGACTGTGTGTTGTCGCCAGGCTGGCATTTCCTGGCTCCTCCGTGCGCTCTTTTCTTGCACAGACTGAATTTTTGTAATCAGCTGCTGCAATATGAAAGGTCACTGGATAAAAAGAATAAAAGAATTGTTTCTRTGTTAGGCATCAGGAGGACCAGTTGCTACCAGTGGTTATTTTTAGAGCGGTACCTGAGGAAACAAACAACTGATGTCCCACGAGCAGAATTAAAATAAGTTGGAAACTTTTAGAAAAGGCAGTCGCTTGAAGAGCAGAGTCATTGCTGGTCAAGCTGAGGACTGACGTTTCAAAGGCAGCCGAGAGGTGCTGCCCTTCACCTCTGTTCACGTCCCGTTGAAGATGTAAGTGCGTGCAACTCTGGGCTCTTCAGCTGCAACTTCTCACCTGCTTACCAGGCAACGTCTCTGGGTCTCTGGAAAGTTCCTGGCGCCTTTCTCCCGCCTGTGTGCTTAACCCAGCCTGGTCCGGGTGTCCGTGCCCGCGCCGGCCCCGCTCCCCTGCGCTCCAGCCGCGGGGTGCGGATGCCGCGGGGTGCGGGGCCGAGCTGCCGGCTGCCCCAGCCGGGCTCCTCACCTCCAGGGCTTCCAACGCCCCAGGCCCCCGCTCCCCCGGGCCAGGGAGGGAGCTGAGGACCTGCAGGGCTTTGTCACCTACACAGGGTGTCAGTGTTGTTCCACTTCAGCACAGGGACTGAGCTCCTGGGAAGCAAGACGGTGGGAAAGGACAGCAAATCCTCTGACTGCATATTGGCCTGTGACATCTGTTTGGTCTCTACATGCACCGGCCAACCTCGAGGCTTCCTCACTCACTGATGTTTCCCTGGGCTATAGGTGACCGGGACCTGGACCCAGAGCCGGGACGTCCCCTGACGCCTTCTGCACCCCCGGGATGGCTGGACGACTGCGAATGGATCGTCCGGGGCAGAGGTACATGCATGGCACTGACAGTTTGCACTCTTGTAACTTTATTCTTCTGACAGTAAGGAAACAATAGCAGCTGCCTAACCTAAGGAGGTGCCATGCAAGGTGGACAGTCCCATGAAACCCTCCCTCTTGTACGCTACAGCTACTGCAACGGGCATGTGACTGTCCAGCTCGCAGACTCCTTTTTACCTCCTGAGCCGCTGTTCCTGGCCTGCTTCTTTTGCAGACAGATATGTTTTGGAAAGCAATTGGGTTTGATATCTGGCTGTGCTTCTCCTACTTGGAAAGTCATCAAGAACTCTGCTGAGTGGGGAGCTGGGACCACTGTACTGCCCTGAGCAAAGCAGCGGGGTCAGTGCTGTGGGCACAGGCATGGGCACGGCTGCCCGACTCACCTGGGAGCCCTCCCAGTGCTTTGCTGGAATGCCACTGGGATGAGCTGGACTGGCAGCAACTTCTGGCTGGGATGTGGGGGGTGTTTGGTGCGAAGCCAACTGCTGACCAGGGAGTGGCTTTAGCTGCTACAGCTGAACCTTCCTGCAGTTGTGACCAAAACCTGCCTTGGGTTTAAACTGGGCTTGAATTCCTCGGTTGCCCTTTCCCATAGGAGCAAAGCCCCTGCCACCACCTTTGGACCCGCCAGGCAAGCCTGGGGAGCAGAGGAGCAGGCCCCCCTTCGTGCAGCACAGGTAAGCCGCTTTGGGGAGAGTGTATTTTACGCACTTCTCTTGAAAGCAGCTCAGCGCAGCCCCGGGGCGGGAGGTGAGCCCTTGCACCAGCCCCCCACGCTGGCTGGGGTCCCAGGACCCCGGAGATGGCAGAAAGGCTGCCCCACCGCAGGCATCGGCAGCCTGCGGCGTGCCCAGGGCTGGTCCTAGGGGCAGGCACAGACCCCCGTGGCACCGACAGTGCTGGCATTGTCCTTGTGCCACCTCCTGCCGTCATGGCCAGACCTCAGGTCGGTGCCAACAGCTGCCGTCCCCGCACCGGGCATCCTGCAGTCCCGTCCCTCTGCGCTGGGCAGCGAAGGTGGGGAGAAGGTGGACGAATGTCTCACGGATCCAGCAGTGCGGAGAAGCAGCAGCGCTGACTTGCATGAGGGAGAGCCTCAGGGCAGGGGCAAAAACTGAATTTACGGGTGCGGGGCTGCCTTCCCCACAGCCCAGCATCCCCAGCGGCAGGGCTGATAAAATACCTTCTGTCCTGGTGTGACCAGAGCAACTCCTCGGAGGTGGGGCCCAAACTCTTGGAAGTTTTCTTTGGAATATAAGTGTCACACAGGTTTTATGTTAGTCCTTCCCCCAGGGGTCAGTTATTCTTTTATGCTTTTATTGTTTATTATCTTTTTTCTCTCCTGATTTTTGTCTTGAATTTAAAAAACAAAACAAACCAAAACCAAACACACACACCCCCACCCCTTTGTCCTTTGCACATGGAGAAAAAGAAAAAAGAAGCACAGCTCGAAAGGCAACATTTGATCCAAGGTAGGATAGGATGGTGGGAGTCTGCTCCTGCTTGTTTTCTTCATCTACACAAAGGTTCGGACAGCAGTGGCCGTGTCAGGGATGCTGCAGGCAGCACCTGCCGGGTGATGGAGCAGGGGCAGCGCTGGCTGCTGCCCGGCCAAACCCCCTCTGCTTCCCCGCGCTAGCGTCCCTGCCAGACGACATAGCTGTAGGAGCTGGGGGATCGGCTCTCGCTCTTTATTGAAGAGGGTTTTCTTAATCTCAGCTGTCACCGTATTGACAGGGAGGGTTCTTAATGAATATTGTCTGGGCTCATAACAAAATGCTCGCCAGCTCGCTCAGCCACCGAGGCTGGAGCCATCATGGGCTCCGAGGAAAGGATTCATTGCTGAATAGTCCCACAGAGCAAATGCTGACATTATCTCCTCTGTTACCATTTACTTCATGGTGTTTTAATATGCTTTCCAAAGGTGTTAAATCAGAGAGATGAAAAAATATGTAACGGATAGTCAGCTGTCACAGTGAGGAGAGATGGACCCAGCTCGGGCAGTCACCGTAGCTTTTTCTCTCTTACTTACGAAGACGACTGATGAGGATTTTTGAGGAACCACCCCTGAGAACCAGCTTCTAGGCTCATTTTTTCCTGTTCTCATCATTTTTCTCTGGCCCTGTTGAGGGGAGGTAGGAGTGCCCTGCACTGCCCGTGACACCTCCGGGGACCTGCTGCCCCAGCCACGCACGGGCAGAGCTGCTGCGGGGTGCCAAGGGGGGCACGGGATGTGCTTCATGCACGAGTTAGTCTTTCTGCTGTTTCTTACTGAAGATAGAAGACAGCTCAGAGTAACAGGGGTCCTAGGTCTGGAAAAATAAAGAGTGCCATTTCTAATCCTGTGAGCTGGCAGGGAAGCTGTCAATTTGCAGCTTGCAGAGACACAACCGTGTTTCGAACCAGCCCTCCTTTACCCAGCCTGCTGAAGGCAAGGGTTTACACACACACATATTTACTTTAGACCACTCTCTAATACTGACCTTATGGATATTGCATGAAGATATTTTTTAGAATGCAAATCTCTTTTTCTTTTGTAATAAGAAGGATGCCAGCAGTGATAGTGTAAAAGAGGTGGGTGCTCCCAAATGGGCTCTACTTCACTTTTTGCAGTAGGTTAAATACACTGAATGTTTCCAGCTAATTCTTTAGAAGTTAAGAGTATAAACCTGTTTTGTTCCCGTTGCCTCCCAGCGTACCCCYGATGACAGAGGCGGCGGCCAGGCGAGCCCTCCTGCGCTTCGTGGCCTCCCGATGCTGCTACGGGAGCAGAGCCGCAGGAGAGCTGGCCATCCAGCGGCTGCGGCAGCTGGGGACATACCGAGTGAGTACCTCCAGACCTGGCGTCTTGGGCACCTCTGCTGAGCGGCTGGGATAATTTGCAATTACATAGTGACATTGGGCCACGAAGAACCATCCGTTCATTAAATTAAATGGCTTTCATCCTCCTTTAAACGCAGACATACAAGTGCTTTCCAAGTAAAGTCTACCTAAAGCCTACAGGCTTTTATAGCTGAAAGATCCATCCTCCTCTACAGCAAAGCACCACCTCGGCAAAGCCCCTGGAAGCCTTCTCTTACAGCCTAGCTTTGGCAAAAGAGCCCTTTCCTTAGCTAAACTGCAGGAACCTGTTCTGCAGCTTGGTATTTTGGGCTCAGGCAAGCACAGAGTGACCTGTAATGCCACGCATCCCCCCAGCTGTGAATTTATTCTGGTAATGTTTAATTCCACAGAAAACACGTGGACTTGGTTCCCTATTGTTGTTCCGCTCACCGAAAATAGTTATTGCGGATTTGGTGCTTGCTGCGGTTAGTCTCTGGATCCTGAGTCAGTCCTGGTTTGGGGAATCGGTGCCCAGCAAACCAAAACRGTGGGTTCCGTGCCAGGGTTTGGTGCTGGTGCTGCCTGGGCAGCCGTGCAGGGGAGTGCTGCTGTGCCCACCCCTGCTCCCTTTTCTGGGGCTTCTTGGAGGGGAT
This sequence comes from Phoebastria nigripes, assembly GCA_035582835.1. NCBI lineage: Eukaryota > Metazoa > Chordata > Aves > Procellariiformes > Diomedeidae > Phoebastria > Phoebastria nigripes. The sequence goes on from JAYKAV010001588.1 coordinate 1,120,382, forward strand.
AATGAATGAGCATTGAGGAGCAGGGTGCTGGGAGTGCCCTTTGATAGGCACTGGGGGGCACATACTCCTGTACACTAGTGTTTGTTCCACTGCTGAGATTATTCAGATTACTCACAAACATTATCTGGGCCTTCCCTAAAAAATAAGCCACAGGATTCTCCAAATAATGGCAAAACTCACTTTTGCYGTGAAAATGCCAACCCGTTTTTCTTATGCAAGTTGTACTCAGAGACGGAAGAGTCTGGGAATGCTCCCGAGACCCATCATTAGCAAGTCATGGTTCAAATTTAAATGCCTGCTTTGTGCAAGTTGTCTTTGTGGTGAGTGCCTGATTTTTCTCTTCTAGTATCGACTGGAGACATTCAGTGAGTCGAGGTTAAGCGAGTGGGTGTTCGAGCCCTTCACCAGTAAGTGATTGCCCYGTATCCCACTGGGATGGCTCTCGTGGGACGTGCCCCACACGTTGGAGCTGGGGTCTGCAGCAGTGCTCGCCGTCCAGGGCTCGCGTGGCTCCGGGAGATGAYCTGAGCCTGGTTTAACGTGCGTCAGGTTTATCTGATCCTTTGTGGCACCCTGCAGGGCCCGTGAAGCTGGGGCAAAACGCTTTCCTCTGCAGGCTTAGTTTGCTTTCCTCGCGTTGGGGAGGTTTTGCAGCGTGCCCTGGGAGCAGAGACCGTTATTTCCCTGCCTGCACAGCAGTAATTTCCTACAAGTGCCATGTATACTCAAAGCTTGATTTGGGATGGGCACCTGCACGCAGTGGAGCTCTTTACCAACCTGCTGAGGACTGTTGGGGTCCCCTGCCCCTGGTTTTTGGGTGACAGCTGATCCCAGGTGCCCACACTGGCCCAGGGGGTCTGCTGGGAGGGCTGGCGGGAGACCGGGGCTGTGCTGTGGTGGCAGGAGGATGCTCAGCACCTCGGGGTGCCCATGGCATGGACCACGTAGGGTTGGTCCCTGGTGCGACCCCCACATGGGGATGGGGAGCGACGTTGGCTGGTCCCYAGCAGCGCCAGGAGCCGGCCAGCATCCGCACCACCTCCAGCAAGGTGGATAAGACGCCGTCCCCTCCTGCAGAGCCCAGAGCGGCCAGACCCCCTGGGGACATCCCCCTGGACCCCTGGGACGTGGAGGTTGGGGCCCCCCCKCTCTTCCAGGGCCAGACGCGGCGCTGCCGGGTGCCCTGCTCAGCGCTGGTCAGGGTGAGTCCTCGCTCGCTGTCGGCTGCTTGCGGGAGCCCCTTCCCCGGCCGATGGACTCGTTGGGGCTCGGGGAGCAGCCCCCAGCCAGGGGTCCCTTCCCTGGGACCCTCAGCTCCTTGGGACGGTGACGGGCACCTCGCTACGGTTCTCCTTTTCTTGGGTTTTTCCTCATTAAATGCCAGGGAAAATAGTCAGAGATCCCTTCTTCCTGCTGTTTTCTTCCTCTAGAAGTTTGAGGACAAATCTTGCTGCAGCCTTTTCAAGAAACAGCACTGGATAATCTTTCCTCTTTTGTTAAATTTTTTTTTTTCAACATTTGCAGAACATTTGTTTGCGTGACAGTTCCCATTTAGCTTTTGACAAGCTCTATAGCTGGTCAATTTATTTTACTTTTTAAGTGATATGATGAGTAAAGAAAAAAAATTACTTGCTTTTGCCAGCACTACATAGACATTTGCCTTTGTTGAATAATTATTATTTATGACTCCTTTAATGGTCGTGCAGCACAATTTTATGGTGTTAGATTCTGTCCTGTTAGGACCAGAATTTTATCACTGAATTTTGATGCAGGAAGAGCGCATGTGCATAATATGAGATATCCTAAATCCCCTGGGCAGCTCTGTGCATGAATAATCTTCTGATTTCAGGACTGTCACAGATGCCATGGTCACGGCCGGTCCAAGTGCGGGGTGTGCCACGGGGCAGGTTGGGTAAGGAGCTGGGAAACCTTCCGCCAGGCAGCCTGCATTTCCTATTCCTTTAAGTTTGGGCTTCATTTGCRAAATCACATCACATGCTATCTTATTACTGTACCTACTGTGAGGGTTGGAAGTCTGAGGGGAAGTTCTGTTTTATTTCCCCTTTGCCACCCTGTACCCCAAACCCACTCGTGTTCAGTCCAGTTTCCAGCTGATGTTCCCGGGGTCTCTGCAGAGGTGCTGAATGGGGTTGTCAAAATCCTGCCCAGGTAGCAAAGATGTTTTACCCCGTCCTCAATCGATAGCCTATGTGTTATAATGGTGAGAGGGAAAGGAGAATTTGCTTCTGCACTGCTGAAATGAGGTCAGATCTTAGGCGTGAAATACAGCACACTGGTTGCTGTCTTTCAGATATGCTCAGTCCTGTATTTGGGGTTTCCGAAGGGAAGAGGAGGCTTAACCCAGGAGCGCGAGTGCAGCTACAAATCTGGCCTCCTGTCTTTATTTGTTCTTTTGCACAGATATTCCCAAAGACAGCCAAAAGATGTATTGTTATTGCACTAAAATTGCCACTTAATTAAAGTTAATCTGATTAAATACAAATACTTAAACAAAAGTCTACTACTAACTACATTAATAAATAACAGTGGAAAAACACATGTGTAAGAAAAAAGAGATTTCAACCTAGATCRTGTGTCCAGTTTGCATCACTGGTGAGTTTGACTGGAACACCTAATTAATCTAGAGTCACAATTTATCAGCTATTTTGTACATTCTTTTCATTTGCCATGTATGTACTTGGCGTATACCTTTCTCTGCAAGCCTGAGTTAGCAATCATTCTGATAACATACATAAAAGCTTTTGATTTATAAACGTGACGTGTTTTTATTCTGGCAGTCACCACCTATTTTAATTCTTCGGTGTATTTGTAGACGAGGTGTGTAACGTGCAAGGGATCCCGACGGAGGCTAAAGCAGCAAAAGAGATGCCAGCTTTGTTCAGGTACAGGTCGCAAAAGGTACGATGGGCTCCTCTGCGCGTCGGCTAGCGTGGCTCTGCTCGGACCGTATTGCTTCCCTTAGGCCATGTTTGCTCACGCAATGCTATGGTTAGTGGAAACCAGTCATCCCAGTCCCACTGGCTTGGTGAAGGTTATCAGCTGAGGATCTGCTGGTAGGAGGAAAATACTGGAAGGCTGGTAGGGGAAAAAAGCCCTTAATCCAGTATGTTTGAGCCAAAACGGCTCCACTTGCCTGCTGCTGGCAGAGGTTACAGTGCAGAGCCGGGGCAGGCTCTACGTGCCTGTGTGCTGCTTTATTTCTACCATGAAGATCACCTAACAGATAAAGCAGTACAGCAGTAGCTTTATTCTCCAGGAAAAATGGTCAGAAATAGCCTTTTCCACCTCTGACTTTTAAATGAACTTTCATTTTAACATCTATTATTCACTCTGTGTGGCCCACTCAGCATTCAGAAACCAGGCTGGTATCCCGAACTCATGAGATAAGCTCTTAAGCATTTGGAAGATAATAATTTTTTGGCTCTCCTTTCTTCCATATTTTTTACCTTTCTGTTACAAGACTGTTGCATTTCCCAGCATCTCTGGGACGCTGGAGAACGCTTGGGTTTTCCAATGAAAGCAGAGTTTCTCAGACCTTCAGGAGTTGCGGCAGAAAAGAGGCTTCGAGTCTCTCCGGGTCCATGCTGTACCTCCCGTCCCGGGTCTCGGGGGGCTCAGCTCAGCTCAGAGCACGGGGAGCGGGTGGTGGGACGGGGCTGGAAGGGGCCGGCCCGGGATGGCAGCAGCAAACTTCAGAGCTGCTCTTCGGGCCGGTTCCCGCAGCGCCCGGTTGGGGTTTGGCAGGTTTCACAGCCAGCGCAGCCTGGAGAATTATTACCACCCTCTGGTTTTTCCCAACATGAAACTTAACAGGCCTAAAAATGATCTTTAAGTGACAAAAAAAGAAGGCACTGTTCTAAAACGGTTTTGTTTATGTGGCTCCATTAAGTTTAAAATAACAGAGATGGTATCGTGCATAATCATGGCAGTCATTTTAAAGCATGAATCCACTGGGGCTAATGATGACTTGAAGAGCCTTAATGAATCAGTTGTTAACTGCTGCTAATCTGTGTTGCATTGATGCAATCAAAATGCTCCATGCATAAGCATATGCCTCCTGCATCTGTTAGAAGCACAGGCAGCAGCGTCTTCAAAGTGACACTCGCCTTCCTACCATTGTGTGGGGAAATTGTGATTATCCTTAATTAGATGTACAGATACATTCTTTGACTAATTCCACATTTACAAATAGATTTGAAGCTGGCATTAGTCATTTGCTTTTCCCAGCAAATACGCTACGTCCYGTGAGTCACAGACCGGGGAAGATGTATGTGCGGTGCATGTGCTATCCTTGACTCCTGTACTGCTGACCCAGCTGAGCTACACAAACAGTCTGAAATAAATCACCTTCAGGTCCGCAGGCCTCTGAAGGTGGGCAGCGTTTAAAGTCCTGTTTAAAATCCTTACTGTTGCATCCAAAGGTGCAATACCTGTTCTGGCCGGGGCAGCAAGACCTGTGCAACCTGTCAGGGAGAGAAAAAGCTCCAACATTTCAAGCAGCTGGTGATAACGTGGTAAGCAGTATGGGTAGAAGTTCAGAGCTGCTACTTTTATTCCTTGTTTTACTGCAAGGCTTGGGAGCTCAGCTGTGCTCTCTAAGGGGAAGCCGAGAGAGTATTTATTGCCTTTGGTCAGGCAGAAACAGGGGCTTAGAGGGGCAGCTTTAGTCCTTAATCATAGAATCATAGAATGGTTTGGGTTGGAAGGGACTTTAAAGGCCATCGAGTCCAACCCCCCTGCCGTGGGCAGGGACATCTTCAACTAGACCAGGTTGCTCAGAGCCCCGTCCAACCTGACCTTGAATGTTTCCAGGGATTGGGGCATCTACCACCTCTCTGGGCATCCTGTGCCAGGGTTTCACCACCCTCATTGTAAAAAACGTCCTCCTTATATCTAGTCTAAATCTACTCTCTTTTAGTTTAAAGCCATTCCCCCTTGTCCTGTCGCAACAGGCCCTGCTAAAAAGTTTGCCACCATCTTTCTTATCAGCCCCCTTTAAGTACTGATAGGCTGCAGTAAGGTCTCCCCAAAGCCTTCTCTTCTCCTGGCTGAACAACCCCAACTCTCTCAGCCTTTCTTCATAGCAGAGGTGTTCCATCCCCCTGATCACAATGGCAGCCTTGTCTGCGGGGCATGGTGGGAGCTGAAGTGGGTTCACAGAGGTAAAGGATTGTCCAAGGTCACAYGAAAAGTCAGAAATGGAGACGGAGTGGTGAGCCTCTGCCTGGTACGAGCTTGCACAGCCCAGACCCAAAGCCCCCGGCAGCAAGGAGCAATGTGGGGCAGTGGCTGAGCTCCTTGTTCTGGGGTTTTAGTGATGACCCAAGGCTGCTGGCTGTGGTGGTGCTCTGGCATTTCCCATTTGGGAGCTCTAGTGCCAGAGATGACAGATGGGGCTGAAAAAGATCTTAGCTTGTGAGGTTTAGCTAAAAGCCATTACCTGCCCTGCTGGGTGCTTCCTGAGCACTTTCCCATTTTGTACAAAATGCCTTCAATTACCCTGCGTGAAGACCTTCATTTTTCAAAACACCATCTCCGTCCATCCTGAGAGATTGGAAATTGCCCCAGCCATGCCCGTCACGCTGGTGGGACTCCTGGGGGTCGGAGGCCCCAGGGCTGCACTACCCCAGAGAAGCACAGCTCTGCCAGATGAGACCTTCAGCTCCTCTGGAGGCCACCATCAGCCACTAACCATGCCCGTGTCCTACAAGAAATAGAGCAAAATGGTTCACTATAATAGGAGCTGTGGCTTTGGAAAGGGAATGTAAGACCTCTCCTGTCGCAAGGAGTTAAGAGGTGTAGGAGGCTGTGAAAGCCGTGAGGCAAGGTGATCGCCATGAAGGTCTGATTTCAGGATTATTTATGCAAGAGTCATCCATGGTTGTTGCATATACAAGGTTATTAAGAAACTACTGCGGGCGTGCACAAAGGTTAAGCAGGCATGACTATTGTCCTCGGAAATCAGGGAGCATTCAAGCATTGCTCAGGCATTTGGAAAGAGCCTGGAGATAGCTCAGGGCCCTACAACCAGCCTCGGATTGTTCGGTTGTTTCCCCTCTCTCTTGCAGGAAGAACAATGTCTTTGAATTTGTTTCTGAACATCATCTGAACTTCCCAGGAGAGCTGCTCAGCAAAGTCAGCGGAGAGAATATCTTTAAAGATGAAAATGTGGTGGTGAGTGCGACTCGTGGGGCCGGAGGGGATCCCTCCCGAAGTGGCTGTGAACGAGGCGGGGTGTGAAATGGCTTCCAGCTGCGGTGGCCAGCGGCTGCTCTGGACACGGCGATAACCAGTGCCCTCTCCTGCAGCGGAGCTGCAGGGTTCCTGTTCGTGGGACACAGCTTTTCCCATTTCTACAGTCAGGAGAAATGTAGGGAGCAATGGGATTATGAAATCCAGCAAAAGTGGGTCTTTTTCCATCAGCAGCCACTGGGAGATCGCGACTTTGCTCCTCCCTGCGGGGGCATTGGGGCCAGGGAGCTCTCAGGCTGGAACAGAAATGCCAAAGCAGGAGCAGGGTTACCTACAGGTGACTTGAGCGGTCTGACGGTGCGGCACCAGGACCAAAGCAACGAGGTGGCTTCAGGCCATTGCCCCATGGTAGTGCAGAGCATCCTTAGCTTCCTCTGAGGAATTGAGAGTTGTTGAGTTTTCTGCCTGACAAAATGCGACCAACCTGTGCTGCAGCAGTCAGCACTCAACCGCCCCAGGTTACTTTTGGTGGCCATTGCCAGACTAGCAGAAATCCCACCCCAGAGTCGTTCTCCACAGCTCTCTAGCAATAGCAGGAGACATCCAGCAGCACATCCATCCCTGGGGCTTTTTATATTGCCCCTTGCACATTTTCCACTGCCTGCACAGCGTCAGGCGCCCCGAGGGCATGCGACAGCGGCTCTTGCCCCTTGCTGGAATGCCTGTGTGGCATTGCCATCAACCAGCAAACCCACCTGCCTGCACTGCTGGCGGGAGCTCATCCTGCAGGCAGGAGCTGATCCTGCCAGCTTTGGAGCCAGGATCCAGCGCAGAGGTGCTGCTGCTGGCCGGGGCGGCTCGCTGGGCTGCCGTGGGGACCTGCGGGTGCAGGGCCTTTAAACAAGATGTTCATCAATGCTGGACATCTCTTCTCCTCCAGCTCCTGTGGTACAGGGCTCCCAGAGGGAATCTGCCTCCGTATACCTGCAAAAGTCTGGGGCAAAACAGTCCGAAAGTGGCTGAAGCACAGTGCTCTCCTACAGCCAATGCCATTTCTGTACTGCTCAGTCCTCAGCTTGATTTTTTTTAAATGCGAATGCAAATGAGTGACGATTTAACTGTGCCTTTTTATTATTTATTAGTTGTTTTGCGGTAACCTGCAGAAACTTTAGTCATGTGCCAAGATGGGGAGATAGGCACCATCTAAGCACGGACCAGCTCTCCCCCAGAGAGCTATTACTCAGTGTCATGCATCTGTAGTGAAGACTTTGCATCCAGTGTTGCAGAATCCCTTTGGGATTTGAATGATGCTTTAGCATCTGAGTCACTCTCCAACGAATGCTTTAGATCTGAAGTCCTATGAGCATTAAAGTCAGTGGGCCTCTCATATAAATGGCTATCACTCCTGGCTATGCAAGAAGTAGCTGCGTTCATGACTAGTTCTGCTTTGCCCACAAGCCCAGTATTTCTTCTGTAAATTGTCCACATGCTGGGGAGAAACAGAGAAGCTTTAAAAAACCTTTCAGATTTAACAGTGCTGCGCTGCTGGAAGAACGTGACAGTGAATCCCRTTGGGGCACAGAGTCAGAGTCACCCAGTGCTGGTTTTTAACCAAACCTGCCAGCTTGGGAGCAGCAGCCTCTCCCGTGCTGTCCTGCTCCACRGGCAGCACCAACCTCTGTCAGAGAGGCACCCTCCCTGTTTTGGACACTTCTACATTTTGCTGGGGCGGGATGGACATGCCTTTGGGACTTTGAGCTTAGCATTTATTCTGTTTGTTTCCATTATATGCCCACGTCTTTCCTTGCATGTGCCGGTAACAGGTGAAATGAGTATGTTTGTGCCAGACAAACAGGGTCTCTCTTTTGCGCGGTTGGGTTTATTTCTTGCAGGTGTACCCCATCATCGACTTTCCTGAACCCAAGATCTCCCTGGCCTCGCAGCGAGCCATCGCAGAGCACAGCGCGGCGTTTGCCACGTCCTCCCGCATCCTCCGGCAGGTAAGGAGGGAGCCTGGCACGCAGCCGCCTGCGTGTCCCCCCCCCCGCTGCGCACCCCTGCGCCCGGGGGTCAGGTAATGATGGCTGATTAGTGAGCTTGGTTAGACACAATAAGATGTTGAGAATAGTAACTGATTTCACTTTTTATTTAGAGGTGATCTTTAGCAAATGAAAAATAAACTCTAATTATCAAAGAAATCCTAATTATCGAGTGAAATACCAGGGAAATAATTTTTTTAGAAATGTATTGAAAGATGTAGGCGACTGTGGTTATTATTGTTCCTTTTACCTTTTCAAAGCCCTAGCAAACATTATTTATTGCCACTATTTTTATCTTAGAAGCTAACTTTGAATAAACATTAGGATTCCACTCCCTCTGATTCTTGCTAGAGTGTTGTAATCTCTGTTGCTGCTATTATGAATGTGATTGCAAATGCAAAAGTTTAGCTAGGACATACTGTTTTTTCACCCACAGGAAACAGAAGGTTTCACATTAAATATGCAAGTAAACTGAAAGACCAAAATAAACTTAAAGGGAGATGGTTTGATTTTCCATGTGGTCTGTCAAAACTGGCTCTTTGGCAAATTTCTGTCTTCCAACTTAATTCCAGCCTATAATTTCCACTTCTCAGCATCAAAGGCAGTTTGTTCACTAGACTGCTGCACACCAGCCAAAGCATCCTCTAGCTGTATAGGAAAGCAGGTGCTGAAAACCGCCCGCCCTGCCAAACCCCCGGCACCGTGCGGTATTTATGCCGATCTGGGCTGCCTTCTGCCGGCGCTTTCCCCACCATTGAATTTTTCATCCCCTCTGCTTGTTGTTGGCTGAAGTTCTTCCGCTTAATAATCAGCATCTTTTGGAGAAAGCTGGGGGGGAAATCTCTTCTTCTTTGCTCGGCTGACGCTATTCTGGCTTCTTACGACGCTGGCTGTGTGTTGGAGGTAAATATCAGGACCATAGATACCCGCTGGGGTTAGAGGGGCTGGAGCCCGGCAGGCTTTGCTGGGCTCACTGAGCTGTATTTAAAGCTGAGACTTCGCACAGGTAATTGCAACAGGAGGTGAGAGCCGGGGTGGGCGCCTGCCCCTCGACTCCGCGCGGGGCTGCACCGGCTGCTCAGGAGACCTGACCGGCTGCCGGCACCGCTCGACTCCCCTCCCTCTCTCATCCCACCGAGCAGCCCTAAGGGGCTGGCGTGTGTCGCTGGGTTTGAGCTGGCGGCAGTCCTGGCTGATCACAGATGAAAAATTCACCAAAACTGGGGCTTGGTTGGTGTTAGGGAAAGGCAGGAATTGCTAAACTTGTTCTGCAAAGAAAAGGAAGGAGCAAAGCAGGGCCCTCCATGAGGAGGTAAGGTGCCACCGCAGCACTGACACCAGCCTACCTCCTGTGATTCAGCCATGAATAATAATTACCAGATAAGTGGAGGTGAAAGCAGCTTCCTTGCCCCTCAGACAGGGAAGGGAGCAGAGCAGCAAGGGTTAAATCTGCAGCAATTTCTGCTGCAGCAACACAGCACAGAGCGGCCCATCACCGACACCTCTCCCTGCTTCCAAGGGGCAGAGGTGAGGTGTCTCCTCAAAGGTGGTGATTCACCACCAATGCCAGCGTTTGCCGGTGCACATCCGGACTCCCGTGGCTCAGGGCAAGGACAGGGAACCGCGTTCACACACAGACTGCAACCACGCACGAGACGGGGGCATGTGCTAACACACCGAGGTCCGGAAACAAGGGCTTAAAGGATTTAAGGAGTTGGCTTAAATAGCTATAAATGCAGTAAAAGTGGTCTAGTACACAAGGGCCAAAACATGCTAGCTCCATGCTAGCTGCAGCTAGGGGAGTTTTTGATGGCTGTAGTGATGGGCTGGTGGGTCTCCATCAGATTTTCTTTCCCCCTTCACAAGGCAGCAGCTCTCTCAGACCTGCGAGGCTTGTGGCTAAAAGTTGGGGCTTTTTTCYTCTCTATACGTGTTGGTCTGAAGCGAGATACGGCGCCTGCTCCAAACTGCTGATGTAATTTGAGCTTTTCCTTTCCCAGCGTCAAACAATTGAGCTAATCCCCATCACCGAAGTTCTCTACCAGTATTCAGGGAAGCCTTACCTCTACTACATCTATGGGCTCGAAAACAAGGTGTATGCGCTGGACTACCCCGAGAGGTGCTGCTGCGGCTGCACCATCGTCTGAGCCTCGGTGCCGGGAGAAAAGCACGACGACGGCAGCAATCACCCAGYGAAGCCCCTGCGCCTGCGGGGGCTCGGGGCGGCTCCAGCGCCTTTCCCACCGCACCAGGTGTGCTCGCGTCTGCAGCAGAGGACTGCAAACAAAATGGAGAAGGGGAAGAAAACCATGACGCCCCTCCCTCCAATCCACTGCTCTCTCGGCGTCGCGGCCAGCTCCAGGCCTCCCGCTGGGCGCAGGATCAGGCCTTTGGATGAAGRTCTCCCCCCTGGATGTTTTCCTTTCCTGTGGCAATGCAGCATCATTGAAGTGATGCGTATTGACAGAAACATTTTCAGTCCAGCTATGAGGTTTATGACTGGTGCCTTTCTTTCCCTGTTTTATTTGTCAGTTTTCCTGAGTTGCTACATAATCTATAATGATATATTTCAAAATCTATCCAATTAGCAAATCTAACTTTAAAGGATTTCATTTTAAAATACCCAGTAACATCATCTGAGGGGTGGTTGTACCAATATGAAAATTATTGTCTAAGAATAAAAGGCTCTTGTGGTACGCGCTGCGTGCGATGCCCGTGGCGGCTGCAGGGATGGGGAGAGCAGGAGGCTGGGGGGGAGGACGTGGGGTCACCCCTGTGCCTGTGGGCTGGGGGGGACGAGCTCTGCCCCTGGGGACAGCACCCGCTCCCGGGCCCCATCCAGACAAGGGGTATTGGCTCAAGTGCCTGCAGGAGGCCGTTCTCCAGGCTCCTCCTTTGCTTTTTCTTTTTTATCACCAATCTTGCAACGTTTATCTCAGAAAAGCTCGCAGGAGCACCTCAGCTGGCTTTGGGTTTAAGGCTAATTTAATTTAAGTGCAAACACTTGTGTTTGCAGCATAGAGCTTGAGGAGATGAAGCAAACTGGCCCTAAAATGTTCAGAAATGTGCAAGCAAACAGAAAGACACTGACACTCATATTTAAAAACAAGCCACACACCCCTCCTCTCCTCCCCTGTGATTTTTTACATAGTTCTTGTGCTGTTTGGGGCCTAACGGAGGGGTTTTGCATGGGTGGTACTGGCAGCCCCCAACAGCCTGCTGCATGCAGTGGGGATGTGCTCGCCTGCAGCCTGGCACTCCTGTCTGTCGTTGGAGCRCCAGCTGAGTTAGCAGGTTATCCCTGCAAAATCCGCATGGGAGAAACACAGCTCGAGGGGCTGGGAAATTTTTAAAAGATAAAGCCCCATACGTCAGCTTGAATGGGGATTGGGAGGGGTGARAGTAAGGAAGAAACGACAGGGGAAAGACATTTAGCAGCTGACAAATTTTAAAGTGAGTTGAAAATTACTTTGTAAAGAAGTGTTTTCTAATGCTATTTCTAAAATGAAAAAAACCATGCCGTTTCTGCTAATGTGTAAGCAGAGAGGATGAGAGGGAGTGAGGGAGAGAGGAGCTTTCCTGATTTTGCCATGGGGGGAGAGACACAGGCAGCAGCTGCCGTCCTGGAACGGAGCGATGCTCCCCCATGTCGGCCCCGGCACGGAGCGATGCTCCCCCATGTC
>JAYKAV010001588.1:1132476-1166160 GCA_035582835.1 Phoebastria nigripes
CCCATGTCAGCCCCGGCACGGAGCGATGCTCCCCCATGTCAGCCCCGGCACGGAGCGATGCTCCCCAGTGTCGGCCCCGGCATGGAGCAATGCTCCCCAGCATCAGACCGGCGCCGAGGCTGCCCCCAGGGTGGCTGTGTTGGGGGTGTCAGATCAGAGCTGGTTTCAGCCCATCACCAACCCCGTTTTACTGGGGGATTTTGCAAGCAGGAGCACCATGCAGGCGTGCTCAGAGGCCTCCGTTTGGGCAGGGTGCCGAGAGCCCAGGCCAACGGGCCCCTGTGCTCGTGGGAAGGAGCCGCAGGGAAGGGCGGCAGGCGCAGCACCTCTGCAGCCTGCTCTCTCTCGGGTTGGTATGGCTCTGAGGGGCCTCCGCCGCCGCCGTGAATGCTCTGCAGCAAAAGGGAACACAGGCGCTGACGGCCTTCTTATTAAAACACATCTTTTAAAGGGGTTTTTTGATGGCTAATTCTGGACTGGTTCTTTACCCTATGCATGCCCATATAAGCGTGCCCCAGAACAACACCCGAACTGTTCCCAACAAAAGTTTGTTCAATCTTTAAAAATCCACAAGGCTGTCACTTCTTTTTTTGGCAAACCCATCACTTCAGCGCTTTGAGACTGCAGAGCACATAGAGCAGGTTTCCCAAGACAGCACTGCAGGATGCACATGCAAAGTTGTTCCTTCCCATATGTACATATATATATGCATATACATAGAAGTGTGTGTGTGTGCACTTACATATAGATATATATGCATTTTCTATAGCCAGGCGCAGTGGAGCAGGCCAGCAGGGCACATAAATCAAGCAGGCTGCCTGCCTGGCAGTGACGGATTGTTTTCGGCAGATGCATCTAATGCAGTTTTAGTCCGGCCTTACTTGGGTTAAACAAGTCCCTAACCTGCGTAAGGCTGAAAAATGACTTGAGGAGCTGATCTTGGGCTCATCGCACCGGGTGGCCCGTGCAGCACAGGGCAGCGGGCGCCGGCGTTGGTGCTGGGGTCCCCTGGAAAGAGCTGCAGGACCCGAGGAACCATCTGCCGCGGTCATGCAGAGYCATGCAGCTCACGCTGCTCACACGCAGGAGCTTCATTGCAGTCTCTGCAGCCACAGCCAGGGCTTGGTTTTGTCTTGTTTGAAGGGTTAAACCTGGGCGAGAGCTGACCTGCAGCCCCCTCCTCCCATCACTGCTCCTGCACCCCCAGAGCCCATTCAGCTTGCAGCTGGGCAACAAAACCCATGGGGAGACCCAAACTGCCACACACCAGCATAGAAATGGGTATGGCTTGGTGCACACACAGAAGGTAAATCGTTGAGAAGAACAACAACAAAAGAGAGCACATAAAGAGCAGGAAATGGCTCCCATATGTCAGGCAGTTTGGGCTGGCAGGGGAGAAGGGAGACAAGGGAGGTGCAGGGGTGCTCAGCCCCGGGATGCTGCGGGGCAGAGGGGCCAGGGGCTGGGACCGGGCGAGCGGGCAGCAGCCGGGCTGGCTCCCCGGGGGAGCTGGCCTGTCCCACGGTGACCGGGCTAGCAGCGAAACGCAACCGGCAGCCATCCCCAGGCAGGGTCCCGTCCTCTGCGGAGGGCTGGACCTGAGGCTGTTGGAGGGTACCTTGCCGTTTGAGAAGACCACACAACACCATCATGGCAAAGAGGAAAGAAAGGAGGGTGTTTTACTTCTGAGCCACCAACAGAGAGGGGCCAGACAGTTTGGATAAGCTTTAGAAGCAATCCAAATAGCCTAAATAATCATCAGGCCAGATTCCTTCTGGACTGAGCAGTTGCTAGTGGTTGTTCAGAAACAAATACAACCCCCTTGCTCTCATCTAGTCATTCTTGAAGCACGAGATAAACTTCATCCTCTCTGCTGCTGCTGCCAGGGTGGAAAGGGCCAAACAGTGGTCTCTTTACAAACAGCACCCTGATCCYGCCGTGGCAACCAATGGGCAGAGGGACGGCTGGTCGGACATCCTCCATCATCTGCAACATCCCTGCTCCTGCCCTGCCCCGCGCTGTCCCAGTCCCACCGGGGCCAGGGGCGGGGGGCACTGGCCACAGGAGTGATCTCGGGGCCTTTAGGGCGCTGCTTTCTGCTAAATGCTCACACCTGCCCGCGTTCCCGTGCTCGGGGAAACGCTGCGGCCACCGATGTCTTACCTGGGCACGGCGGGGGGCAGTGGGAGGCAGTGGGGCCGTCATCCCCTCGCGCGGGGCTTCTGTCCCTGCGCTAAACCGTTACCCAGCCAAGGTGGGACGAGCATCCCTGGACGAAGGCGCACGTGGGAACGAGGGACTGACACCCAATGCYGGGTGACGCCTCCCCCCGTGATGGGCTTGGGGTGGGAGCCCTGCCATTCCTGGCGTTCTTTTAATAGAACTTCAACTATATTTAGATCAAAAATAAATACATTCTTGGCTCGAGCACGCTTTTCAATGCCTGATGAATGAGCAGGACCTCTTTCACAGGAAACTATAAAATTCCCGGGGTGATGGTTTGCCTCTGTGAAGGGAAGCAGAGCTCTGCGCTCCCGCTCCGCCTGCCAGCCTGTGCTCAATGTCTTCACTAGCAGAGAGGACTGGTCATTGCTGTTATTAATAACTGCACTACTATGTTTATTATTAATGCTGATGGGAACGAGGAAAGAAACTTGATGCTGAAATCCTTATCCTGAGTTTTAAAGAAAGCGAAGCTTTGCAAGGCCCTGCTGCGTGAGAGCAGCGGCACCCTGGCCTGGCTGGACCGTCAGAGATGCTGTTTGGGGACAGCACCTGAGCGTGGCCATTTTCTGCCATCTCTTCCCCTCGTGTTCCCCAGCACCATAACTAGGGATGTTTGGGGGCCTTGGCTAGTCCCTTAATATCTCTTTATGGACTTGCTGCCCAGGAATCCATCCAGCCTGCTCCTGAGCGCACCCACCCTGTGTGCCTGTGCAGCGCCCGGGGCAATGAACGCCAGGGACGCCGGCTGCAGCCTGAGCACAACTGTAGGTTTGCTTAACCTGTTATTTCAGTCGCTGCAGCACGTGCCTGAGTAACCTCTTGGTGGGGGCCCCATCTGCCATGAAGGGAGCAAACTCTGCTGGGCGAGTCCAAAGTTTCCCCCCGCCCCCCACCCCCTGAGCCTTTGAGGGCTTATAGAACAGTTTTGAGCTTTTGACACAACAGCCCCTAAATGCAATTTCATCCAATAAATATGATAAATTGGTCGCAGAGGCCATGCTTTCAGCTCCTACTCTTCTGTTCTTGGTGACAGAGGAGCGCAGCAGCGCAGAAGACAGGAGACAGATGGATTCCCCATGGGTTTGGYTGGGGTCCCCCCGCGGACCCCCTCCCTCCAGCCCCTCTCCGCAGCTCCGTCCTCCCCCAGGGCCCCGAGCACACTAGAGTAACCCAAACACCTCCTCCATGCCAGGAGGGATGAAGTCTTGCACCGAAGCCTACCAGCTTCCCGCCGGCTCCCCTAGCCCGCCCAGGTCCCCTGCAGCCCCCAGGGCCACCAGTGCCGGCTCCCGCCCCGGGAGCTGCTGGCAGCAGCGTGGGGTCTGGGGGGAAGGAGCTGTGCGCTCCCCTTCCCCACTTCTTCAACTCAGTTTAGCTTCCTCAACGTGTTTTTGCTTCTAGCACCTTTAAAATAACATTTCTTCTATCCGCTAGAGCAGGTCCATTGCTTTACTTTGAAAAGCCAAAAGCATACTGAAGAAACTCTTCAAAAAACAATATCTTCCCAGGAAAAAAATTCTCACTGCATTGATCTGTCCATCTATCTTAGCACAGAAATTCTTCACATACTGACCTCCTGACACAGCCTGCTTTTGTGGAGAAAACTGCTCTGAATTAGGCTGTTTTTTTCCCTCATCTTTCCGGGTCCTGGAGGGTTTTTTCCAGTGTCTGAGGCTGCACAGGGCTCCGCGCTCTCAACATGGTAATATCATATCTGTGTTTTGCGCTTGCTAATCATCAGGCAAACTCCCATTTTAGGACATATTTTCACTAAAATGCTGCCTTATTTGGCCTTTTCCTCTCTGTGATTCCGGTGACATCACCCACCAAGCAGTCGATTCAAACAGCTATCGCCCCAGCAAGCCCCTGCGCAGCAGAACAAGGAGCCGCTGTGCCGGAGGGAGGCGGRGGGGCACGGGGCCAGCGTCCCCTCCCAGCAGGGACCGGGGGACGGCGGGGCCGCCAGCCTGAATCACATCTCGAGCAGCCGTTAGGTCTGCATTTGAAGGGAGCTTTAAACCTTCCTTCACAGCGCGGAGACTGGGATGCACTGGGGCTCTGCTGCTGGCACGTGGCGAGTGTGCCGAATCCTGCCCAGGCACCTGGGCGTGTTTAAATGAAAACCTACCCCCAAGCCACCGTCTGAGCCCCCTCTTACACATGTCRCTGTCAGACCCGGCGTGTTACAGAGCATGCATGGAGACGTGGGTACCACGTAAGTGCTGCTTCTCGTGGCAGAGCCGGCAGCTCGGCTGGCCCGCAGCAGCGCCCGGCGATGGCGAGGCGGCTCCAGCGCTGCGGGCTGCAGCGAGCCGGGTTTTTTCCACGTCGGTAGTTTTCCTCTCCCTGCCCGCCCTGCGGCTGACCTGGCAGTAATATTTACTGGTGATGGGACCAAGTAAATTGGTGGCAGCTCTGCAGCAAATTAGAGGTGCTATTTCCTCCGGTACAAGCCAGACATATTTTGCCCTTGGAATAACAATAAACCAGTTTCACAGCTTATATGAAGGTTTCTGTTCTAAATCCTGCTCCCCCCGAACTCCGCTGTTTACTGAATAATCCACACGTACAACGTCAGACCATTTCCAGCCTCCTCAGAAGATCACCCACTTGGTTTTCTTCCACTGTCCCACTCACTAAGCATCGTAGCCGGTGACCGCTCAGCAGCTGGTTGTTCTTGCCTGGCCGCTGTGGCTGCCTGGAAGGAGAACACCGGCCCTCACAAATGTGTGACAGCGAGAGCAGCGTCTTCGTTGTCAATTATTCACCCCAGGGAATGAGGCGTCCTCCCACTGGGACAGGCTAAGAAACGGCTACCAAAGTCCTGCCGTGCTTGCAGGCAGCGGGGCTGTTCCTCCGTGCCAGTGCTCCCAGCTTTACCGCCCGGCAGACCCGACACCGCGCCGGGGCGGCTGCCTGCCCAGTGCCAGGCACGGCACGGCTGGGATGGTGTGGGACAACCGGCTTTATTTCCCTGGGATGCCTTGGGACAACTGGCTTTATCTCCCTACTCCGGAACTTTCTTCTTGCCATGTCAGAAATTCACAGCCTGACTATAAATCTCCTTTTGGCTGAAACCCCACTGTAAAAAAATCCTGTGCCCAAGAGCTAATCAGAAATAAAAAGAAGATTAGTTTTGAAAAATCAGATGAAGTGGGATATTTCTGGGTTAGGGATATTTCGATTGCATAAACCCAAACAAAACAAAACTCGCATATTAATGACTCCTAAGAGATAAACCAATTTATATTGCTACATTTAAGAATTAATCTGAGTCATTTTATTACAAGAAGTGGTTTTGCCAGCTCGTGCTGCCGGTATTTCTGGCAATAAAATGGCTGAGGACAGTTTAGTTTGGGATGTCCATCACCAGCGGCTGGGCCGGGGCAGCCAGGGCCATGGTCGCACAGTGCCCATCCCTCACGGATGCTCCTTCGCTCCCGCCTCAGGAAACCCTGTGGTGCACTGTGTCGTGTACCTTGTGGGTGATGCATCGGCTCGGGGAGGCGTCCTGGGGGGAGGGAGCAGGACCACTGTGGCGCAGGGTCAGCGTTCGGGTGGGGATGCAGGAGCTGCTGCCGGTGCCGGTGGGGGGGGTGCTCCTCTGGGCACCTCTCCACGTCCCTGCCACCAAACCACGAACAGGACCCAGCCAGGGAGACAACAAAGAAGATAAACCACATTTTCCAGTGTAAGCTGCTCTGACTATTGATAATGAGAACCTAGAAAGCAGAAAAACATAAAAAAATACATATTTGAGGCAATATTGATGAAGCAGCACCAAGAATTGTGGTAATCCCTTTGGTAACTCCATGGGTGTTGGAGTCCCCTTGACTTCTTGCATCTATTTTTGACATGGAGCAGCTCAGATGGTGAAGACATCAGCTAGCAATGCTCGTCCTGCTTTATGAAAAACAAGGAAATACCTCTCCCACGCAGGAAGGGAAGGAAAAAAGCCCTTACAAGTGAATGCAAGGGTCAGCATGGGAAACCCTGCCGCTGTCTCCCTCCCCAGGAGGCATCCCTGCGGGCAAACGCATGCTGGGGCTGGGGCTGGGGCAGGGGCAGGGACAGGGGCAGGGGCTGGCTGGGTCGCTGCTCCAAGCAAGGCAAAGCACAGAGCAGCACGGCAGCGCACCGGTCAGGGCAGTGCCTCAGCAAGGGAGCCTCCTCCAGAATAAGCCGGGCTCCACGGTGGGTACCGCAGCTCGCCTGGGCTGTTTTATTTCTAAGGAGATGCTTAAAGATACTCAGAGTCCACTCGCGCGGTAAGTGGGTGTGCGCAGGGGAGAGCAGCACCAGTGGTTTATCCGCCGCAGCAGACTGCTCGTGCAATGGTTTCCCTGCCAGGATTAGAGCAGGCTGCTGAACACAGGTCTCTATTTAGGAAACAAATATGCAGAGCCCTGCTGCTGTGCAGTTCAAGCCCTTGTAGCAAAATATTAGTTGTAGGCTTGCAGTCCCCGGGGAGCGCTGGTGATCTGAGGCCGGCGGGTCCGGCCGGCGCCGTTTGGCTGGGAGGGCAGAGGCATCCTCTGCAGAGCCACCCAGATCACACGGCCTTCTCCACCACGGCTGCTAAATCAGAGGAAGGCAACGGAAAGACCAAATCTTTAATACTGTGCAAGGAAAACACTAATTAGACACATTCTGTAACCGACTGAAATGCAGCATTACCAGGCCTTTTTTTTTCTTTTTTTTTTCACTCCTGGCCATGTTACTCCGTTTCCCCAGACAGATGACATGTTTATTTGCCTGAGCTGTAGCTGGGAGCCTGTACAGTCTTATCATTGTCAGAGCACAGCCTAGCAGAGAGGCGATTGTATCTTTTGCTCTCTGCTGTTTTTGCTCCTTCAGGGCTGCCCTTGCAATAGAAAAGTAATTAGTAATTGGGCAGCAGCTCAAAAGAGGTTGTGTGATCGTCTGCGGAGCTCTTTGCTTTCCCAGACAGGCAAATGTTTCTAACTCTTTATTTTGTGTAGTTCTTGGGTTCAGAATTACTAYAAATTAGTTACAGGGCTTGCTATCATAAAGGAGTAAGTTTTTAAGGACAAGAAAATACATTAATTGGTTCAGGCACTAAGAACATATGAAATAAATTGAATTTCATTTTGGGATTAAAGAGGAAAATCTAGGGAGGCTCCAAGGCAAATTTGAGAAAACATGATAGCTGCAGTTAATTGAAGTGTTTCAACCACGTTTTTTTCTTAACCATTTGAAATTTGTTTTCCCAGAATCGGGATCTCTCACAGAGAGCTGTGATTTGGGCTCACTCACATCACTTTGTATTTGATACTTCAAAACTAACTGGAATTTTGCATCCAGCTGCAGTTAAATGCAGTGCCAGGATACGTAGATTACTGTCAGCTTTTCATTTTTATGGGGGTTTTCTGCTCGTTCTCTTCCTTTCCAGTTCTCCACTGGCTTTTTCCCAGCTGAACAACCTGGCGGCGGTGCTGGCGCAGGGACGCAGACCCCTTCAGCGACCGGCCCGGCTCCTGGCGGGGGGAGGCTGCAGGGGCTGGTGGGGGCCGGGAGCACCCAGGGCGCTGCGAGCACCCAGGGCGCTGCTTCTGCCCGGCCGGGGGAGGCTGCCGGGGGCACGCACAAGCATTTGAACTGCTTGGACCACCGTGCCTTTGATCCAGCAATCACGGCTGCGGTTTCCTTGCTTCCATTTGTTTTGAATTCATAGGAATAGTAGCGCCCAGATGTCCCGCGCGGGGCCAGCGGCACCCAGCAGCACCCACCCCGCAGCGGGTGCTGGGAGCGTGTCTGTAGCCTTGTGCGGCACTGGGAGGCCGGATCCGAAGCCCCGTGCGGCTGCAAACCATCGGACGTGYGCCGTGGTGGTGGCAGCCGCTGCACCGGCTCGTTCTGTTGTTCCTCTGCTCCCAGCTCGGCTCCTACCAGCGAGCGGTATAATTTCAGTGACGTTTCACCACCGCTTTCAGATGTGGCTTGTGCACTTGCTGACATTTCCAGGGAAAGATTTATGAGCTGTATGAAATAATAATAAAAATTTCTATTTTATTCTAAGCCACTTGAAGGAAAAGAACTCCTTTCTGCATTAAAACAAACAGAACAAAGGAAACACTGGGATTGTGTTCATCCTCGGAGGCACACGGTGTAGCAGCACTCCTATAAAGTTAGTGCAAAATGAGGAACCTGCCTCTGGAGCAGGCCTTGGCAGGTTGCAAATTCTGTTTTATGCAGTAAATCATTAAAAAAATCCTTTCATCACTATTACTGACATTTGCTCAGCCGACATTAAAAATTGCAGCTAAAAATGAGAAAGCTGAAATCCAGCTGAAAGTTACCTGGAGCCCTGGAACTGCTGTTAACGGTTGTGGGGTCCCAGGGTTGTTTCTTATGAAAAGTGTAAGAGCAGCAACTGCACACCATTATGCTTGAGCCAGACTTGGAGGATAAGTTGCATGAAATAATAACATCTGATGAAATATGGTGCAAGCTGGACCCCATCGATGGTACCCATAAACTCACCAGCAATCTTCACTGCTGGGCAATGGGGCTGGGTTTGGTGCAATTACCTGCATGAAGTTTGTATGATGCCCGGCCCTGAAAGGCTTTTTAAGGTGAGTGCAGGCAGAGCCGACAGCTGAGCGCTGCGGCAGATCCCTGCCAGCTGTGCTCAGACCTGGGCACCGAAGCCCGGCAGGCACCCGCCCTTGGCAGCCTCCAAAAACTCTGCTGTGGCCAAAYGCAGACCCCCGGCTCGGGACGGAGCGGCTGGGGCCGGCCGTGCCCTCCTTTTCCACCCCTGTCCCACCACTCTTTCTGTGATAACCATACACAGCACCTCTCTTCTTCCTCATTTTCATGCAGGTACCGGTCGCCTTTTACCCATTCGGGGATGGTTGGCCTCCGCATGCATACTCAGAATTATCTTCGCATGCAGATATGGATATGAGCTATGAGGCAGGGAAAAGGCTTAAATTAATCAGTGTTTCAGCCGTGCAAAGGAAAGCAGAAGCATTGCCGTGTTGGCTTACAGGAAAAGGCGTCAATGAGCAAACACCAAGCACAACCCTAAACCTCTGGTGAAGGGCAGGGGGAGGTGAGAGGACACTGGTGAGATCTTCCAGCATCGCCCCTGTAACATGGAGATCAGGGTGAAAGGCAGACCAGTCCCTGGTGGCTTCCCATASCCCTGCCCCGTGGGGACCCACGGGTGGCCTGGGACCAGCGTGGTTAGAAAGCCCCCCTGCAGAGCTCGGGGTGGCCCTTGGAGCGGGGCGGCTCGGGACACCGAAGGGGCAGAGCTGGAGGCCTCTGGGATTTGGGCAGAAGCCCCAGGAAAAGCTATTTGCAGCTGTCTTGTGTGGATTTTTGCTAAAAGCAGCCAAAACAACAAGACGACTAAAAATCTTATACTCCGAGTGAGGGGCTGGTGTTCCTGCACAGATGTTGCAACCTCCGCTTTCTGCCGGCTGGGAGCGGGCTGCGTGAGCAAGCTGCGGGCTCTCTGTAGGGTCTGCAATTAGCCTTTAATACCCAGAGGCTTGTTGCCTGAGGCCATAGTCAGCCCTTTGAAAATATATTTTATCGGAGGCCCAAAGTGATGCAACAGCTTCCTGTTACAACCAAATGCATCTGGTTTGGGTTTTCAGATTTATCCCTTGATCCCTGCCATAAGGGGCTGGTGCTTTGCCAACCCATTGTTTCTCAGCTGGAAACAGATGGTATGGGCTAAAAATCTGATTGCGTTCAAAACCGATCCAAAGTATTTAACGTCAACCTGCTGGCCAGATGTGTTGTGAGAGATCTGCCCCTCCRCCACCTGAGCGCCCTGTCCCCTGGGTGGTGGCCGCCCGTGGGCCTGGGGCAAGGCGCAGGACAGGTACACGCGCAGGCTCACGCCAGCAGGACCCATCCCCACCCTGGCCCGACCTCGCGTTCCCAGGGCAGACAGACCCCGCGTTTGAAGGCCATAAACCCATCCATTTCCATGCTAGAACTGTTAAATTTTCCAGACCCTGATTTACCTCTGCCTGGAGATTTTCTTCAAGCTAAGTGAAATCAAGAACCAAAGGTGATCCCAGAAATTAATTCTGACGGAAAGCTTACTCCTTCTTGGAAGAGGATAATAGATTAATACTCACTTTCATGGCAGCCTTTCTAAGTCACATTTTTGGTGACTAAGAAACCATAAAGAACAGCTACTTCAGGGAAGACACATTTATCTTGCTACAACATTTTCATCAAAATTGATCGAAAGTTACCTGTAGAGTTTTGCAGGAGCTACTGATATTTCAAAATCTGTCCTGATAAAAAAAAATTGCTTTTTTCCCCAGGCAACGGCATTTGTAGGAAAACCCTTGAATAATCCTGGCTTTCTTTTGGTGAAAGGTCCTGGGGCAAAGTTTCTGGTGCTGTAGATAGATACTCTTCCCTGAATCCTCTGTGCTTTGCCATGAAGAGTGCTGACTACAGTCTCCATCTCTCCAAGACCTGTGCTTGCAAACAGCCCTGACTCTTTCTCCAGGCCGTTATTCAGCCTCCAAAACCCGATGCCAGAATTCTTCACTCCAGGCAGAGCGGGCCAGGTTTTCCCTGCCGCTACTCAACTGGCTGCAGCAAGTTTCCACAGGGAAAGGCGACCCAATGAGTTTAATCAAAGGGTACTTTCATGCTCTTTCAAAGCGTAGACGTAAGTCACACGAGGGACTATTGACTGGGGTATGATGACCAGAAATCTGATGCAAAATCTAAATGCCGTGCCTTGCTGAAGTGTTTAAAGCCAGACCAAGAAACAAAAATTAATATAAAAGGAAAGAAAGGTTTCCTCTGGAAGATTTAAGAGTACGCTGCAGCCTCAGATAGATCAGTTACATTCAAACTGCCCATAGGGTATGAAAGATAAAAGGACACGGTTTCGGGAAGAAGTAAAAAAAACCAAACCAAAATCGGGCCACTGAGGCTGTCTAAGGTGTTCAAATGCACCCTACTCCTTCCGATGGGAAAAAGCGTTGCTTGATCAAGCTGGCTTGATTTCCATAGGTACCAAAAAGAGGTTCCTCTTTGAGAGCAGCTTTGCATCCTACCCTAAACATATGTCTATGTCACAACRTCAGGGGCTGGGAATTTCAAACACCAACCAGCAGGGAAGGGCAGTGCCAGTGCTGGTGGGCTGCAGGCAGCTGAGCGCTGGCTCCAGCCCCGCCAGACCCAGCACGCCGGAGAACAGGAGAAAGCTGGTGAGAGCCGGTGCGGTTTGCATGCCAGCGGCTGGCGTGCGGGTGCATGTGGCATTTCCCGTGGTGAATGGAAAGCATGTACCATTTTTTGAACTTTTATGGCATAAATAATGTGCCCAACAGTCAAGTAAATTCTTGTATATTCTAAACAAAGCAGAACATGCTGGTTGTTTTCCACTGTAAACACTAGGATTTGATTTGTCTAAACTTTGTAATTTCGGGGGGGGAAAAGTCTTAAAGCATAAGATATTTGTAACTTTTTTCAGCTTGTTTGTACTAAAAAAATGGAAGGGCTCTCCTTTCGGCTGGTGTGCCTCAATGCGCACATCCCTGGCATGCCAAGGAGGACAAACGTGGGTGCCGGGCAGCACGGTCACCCAGGCTGGAGCTAGGGTGGCTTCCAAAATCACCGGGAACTCCCTGGGGTCTCCAGTGGCCTCTCCTCGGGACTGATTTCCTGGGGGTTGGATTATTCCCTCTTTATTGGTATTTAGTGGTGCCTTGGGGATTTGCGAAGTTGCTGATATAACCGAGTTTTATCAAGAGCTGGCATTTCCCCAGGCAGCCACTCACTGCRCCGCAGCAGCAGGATGGCAAAGAGCCATCGACACGGAGAGGCCTTGGTGTCCCTTTACCTTAACCTGACATGAGGTATTGAAACAAAGCCTCACCCCAGGGCTGTGCACATGGCAGTGCCCCGGGGGGCTGCGGCCGGGTCGGGCAGCACCCGGGGGGAGCTGCTCCCAGGGTCCAGCCCCGGTGCAGCCAGCTGGGATGCCAGGCTCACCAGTGCAAGGGTGCTCCGGCTGCCTGCTGACAACGCTCCCCGGCAGAGCAAAAGCGGGTCTGTGGGTAGGGGAATTCCTGTATGGGGCCACAGCGATGCGGCTGGAGGAAGCCCCCGCTTGCGTGCTTTTGGGAAGGCAGCAGACGACCTGTGCAGCTGGGGAGGGGTCAGGAGCAGCAGTGGCTGGAAACCTGGCAGGGCAGCAGGTGGGGGATAGCAGCGCTTCCAAAAATCGAATCCAAGCTTAGGATTCCCCCTACCAGCTTTTCTCCCAGCTGGATTTAATAATGCAGGCATGCGTCAGGAGCGAGTGAGCCCAACCGTCTGCAAGCGGTTCAGCTCTGCGGTTCCCGTCCTGCGAAGACCCAGCCTCTGGCAGCAAGGGCTTTAACCCCCCGGCTGCCTGCTGGGACAGACGGTGCACGGCGCTGCCGGGCTCGAGGGGCTGCGAGCAAGCCCACCGAGCCGGGGAGAGCCGAGGGTCGCGCAGCCGAGCGCACGCTGGAGCCCGGTCAGCAGCCTCCCCGCTGCAGCCTTGGCTCGCTCCTCCGAAGGCACCGGGCGCCCCTGCAGTCAGGTGTTGGCAGAACAATAAGCCCTGCTCAAGAATTTGATGCCCCTTGAAAAGTCCCTGGAAAGTGGGTAAATGTCTGTAAGTGTCACGAACTCACATTTTTCGACCTGCAAACAGTAAGGCTCTCTGTTATACAAGATGCTAATGTCACCTAGAGCAAACCAGGAACAACGGGAAATATTTTTAGCGTGGGTCCGAAGAAGAATTATTGTGGGAGGCTGATGCAAGGACAGACCCCGAGCGCTGCAGGTCGCCGCAGCTCTGCTGCAGCCCTGGGGACAAGCTCATCCGCTCTTAGAGCCAGAGGACACCGGTGCGGCAGTGGTTTTAGACAAGTCGCAGTGGAAGCCCTCAGAAAGAGACATGGTCTTATAAAGGCATCCATTGTCATAAGGGCTTTTCTTCCTCCTTGCTCCCAGTCTTTTCTTTTGGATAGTTTATGGCCAAGCCCTGCAATTAAAGAGGTGTCTTAGAGCTCTAACATCTGGCCACGGAGGATGGCGTTCTTGATGCTGATATGTCAGGGTAACACCTCCACATCCTCTGGGCAGTGTTAATATTTGGACAGTGTTAAAATATAACCAGTGTTTCTTAGTTTAGGTTATGCCCTGGCTGCGCACCACTCCTTGCCAACCTGCGAGACACCGCCTGGATTTCCTCCCACTCCTAAAGCAGCACAGGGCTTAGGGCTTGACATTGGCACTCAGTGTTTAAACAAAATACACATGAATATCTGCGGAAGTAATGCCTGAGTAATAGCTGCAGGAACAGACATGATTAAGGGCTGTGGAGAAAAACAATTAAGCTGATCAGCCAAAATATTAGGAAAGCAACTCTGCAAATACCATTTTTTTCTCTCTCAAAAATAAAGAAGGAGCCTGAGGTTGCCGGGAGCTGTGCTCTGAATATTCATGGGGTATTACCAGTCCTTAGGCAGCGCTCATTTGCATTGAGGATAAGGAAGGCCACCGTTAACCTTTGCGATTTCGTCTTTCATTTCCCGCATTAGTACACCATGGAAAAAGCTGAAAGTGGTGGTCACGGTGTATGAGTCCTGATAACGGCTGCGTGAAATCAGGCTGAACTCCCTTGTTTGCCTGAAGAGAGGAAGCCTGGGCCCRAGTCTGGGGGGCGAAGAGGAGGATTTTCTCATAGCCTGAGAGCACCGGCGGCCCCGCCGGGGCGGGGGGAAGCACGGACCTGGGCTTGGGGACTGTCGAACACAGACAGACAGACAGTTCCCATGGGATGAACGCTGTGACCTTTCCCCCTGAGAGAGCTGGAGGCGAACACGACGGACCTGCTTGCTGACCAGCCTTGAAGGCATCAGGTCCTGCTTGTGTCATGTTTGTTTTGACTCGATCATCTAGTCAAGATTAAACTCAGTCATTTAAAAATTAGATGCAAAGAGCTGCTGACTCTGCAGGCAYTCAGGGGGATGTGCATGCTTTTGCCTTTACACTGTCACAGACAGGTAAATCAACTGTGGTACAAAACTTGGAGCCATTTTGGTTCCGGTAGACTACCCGGGAAGGGTGATTTTTCTTGCCAGGCTCTTGCCTTCTAGCACTTCCCAGGCTCTCCTGCCTGACTCTCTCCTTTACTGGGCAGTTCTCCCTTTCTCCATCATTTGCAGGTTCTTCTTTGGGTCCGGTGACCAATGTGGGTTGCTACGTGACGGATGTTGGTACTGTATAGGATGGTGCTGCAAAGCTCCTGCTGCTGAAAGCAAGCCATTCCTCCCCAGACCAAACCATCAAACTGCGATGTGGTTGTTGCTTCAAAGATGGAAAACTGACTCTCCAAACAATGCAGATGTTCCGGACTTACCCATGCTGTGTAAAGTGGGAATATGGGGAGGTATTCGAAAAACATGCATTTTCTGGGGGATCTCCCCACCCCTCACTGGCACGCCTGGCTCCCTGGTAGGCGCTGGCAGCAGCCAGGATGGAGTCGGGCAGTGCCCACGCTGCCTGCCGCCCCGGCCGCATCCCACCGGGTTCACCCCCCCGCGGCGCAGAGCAGGGTTGCTGTGGCTGGCGAGGCAGCAACGCCTGAGCTGCGAGGCTGCAGCAGGGCACGGGGGACGCTGCCCTCCCATTGCAGGTCCTGTCCCCCCCTCGCTGGGCTCCTCCAGCCTCCGCTGGTGCTCGCTGTCAGCACTCGCCCGGGAGCTGTGGTTTGGCACCACGGGGCGTGGAAACACCCATGGAAAAAGCAACCCGAGAACAGCGCGGCTCTGTCTCTCCTGCGGCCCAGCTTGTACAACAGCCGTCTGTTTGCTGGCCTCTGCGTTCGGAGGAAGCACTGGTGAATTAAAGGCTGAGGAACAAAACGTTTCATTTTGGTTTGTGGCATGTGCATGTCTGCAAGGGCAGCAGGAAGCATGGTGAGGGCTTTGTTTGGCTTTTCCCCCCCAAAAAAGGAAGATGGCACTCCAGCGTCGTGCCCATGTAAGGCCATGCAGACACCTTACAGGATCTATGAGACAAACTGGCTCTTGGGAAGTTCCTGACTACAGTCCAGCTCCATGAGACAAACACAACCCAAAATTGCAGTCCCTGCACTACCGACTGCTGAGATGCTGCCCATCGCTGGGCTGGGAGAGGTGGGGAGGAAGAGCCTCCCCGCGCTGCTGGGGGGGTCGTACAGCCGGGGTGGGGGCCCATGCGTGCACCTCTCACGCACTAATACACTGGAGACCAGCCTGGACCCAGTGGCTGGGTCTCCATCATGGGAAACCACCTCATCCCCCTGCGCAGGGGAGCGAAGGCTCTGTGCCCACGGGATGCGGGACAGGCGATGTCCCCTGGGACAAGAGGGGGGCATGGGGCAGCCGCCCCGCCTGCACCAGCCACCACCGAACAAACCCCTTTGTCATCACTGGGTTTGCAGGGCTGATTGATAGGAATGCAACCCTAATTGCAGCAAGTATGATTTTTCCATCCTAACCTGTCACTTCTTGTCTTTCCTTTAGCTTCCCATCACATGGTTTAAAACGCCTTTTGCTACCACAGGAACCGTGTTGTTCTACGTGGGGCGGGATGAGCACAACGGACTTGGCAGTTCTGTAATGCAGCAACTAGGAATAACTACGCATTAGTCGTGGAGAAGCTCAGGAGAATGAGGGGACTTCATTAAAGCGCAGCTCTAGTACAGACACACGGAAAGCGCTGTACTTACACCGTTTATAAACCGGCTGATGGTGTTTGCAGGGGGATCCCCTTGAATCACCACCCCTTTTCATTGTCTGTTCTCCCGCATCCCGGGTGAGCCAGCATCCCTCCTCTCCCCCRGCTGCAGCAGCACTAGTGGAGCTGCTTGTCACAGCTCCGCTCTCTTCCAGCCACAGAAAGGTCCATCCCAAGCCCCAGGGAATTTATGAAAACCCTGAACATTAGGCAGTCAATTTATTAGGAGTAGTTAATTAAAGGCAACTTGTGTTATTAATTTGGAGATTCCCAGAATATGCGATTGTTCAGTCCCTGTAACAGCACCAGAAAAGAAAAATTGCTGCAACAAGTTTTCCTTGGATTTGAAAAATGACCTTTCTTTTCTGAGTAAATTCAGAGCTGCAAACCCAGAAGGCTGGTGCCTTCCAGTTGAACGGCTTTCGAGTCCTGTTTCACTAAAAGGGTTGCTTTTCAAGCCTTGTCAATCTAAGGAAATTTATTTAGGCAGTCTCAAGGGAAGGTCTTGGCAAAGTATTAATAGGTTTCTTTTCTAAAAGAGACCTTTATTCACTGGTCTTTAAATTGGCCTGTGTCTCATTCGGCTTTTTGAGTTCATGTGCAGAGAAAATGTCTGTCTTTGACAGTCTCCATGCTTCAGCACTGTTGTGGGGCTCCGGAGGAATTTGCTAAGCCTGTAATGAAACATCTGGCTCAACAATAACACAGCTGCGCCCGGCGCCTTCCCACCCCGGGCAGTGAGGTGCTGGAGCCCTCGGTGTTATGGGCCCGTCACCACTAATGCGAGCGGCTAGGTGCAGCCCGCTGCGGGGGCACGCTGGAACGGGCAGCACAGGCAGCACGCTGGGCGATACGCCGGTGCGAAGGCAGACCAGTCACGCAGGAAAAAATAACCAACCCTGCTGTGCATGCTTTCTTACCCCAGATCCGTTGCAGCTTGCCTGCTGATGGTGCATCGGGACAGAAACTGCTTCATGGAAAAGCCCTYTTCCCACTCCGGGTTGTGGATGGAGCTAAATCATGGGCAGCTGGAACTCCAGAGGACCGAGTGTGCCTGTAGCGTTTGGGACCTGCAGACCGGGACTCCCGCTGCGGAGGTTTTGCCCCGTTTCACCATGCGGCCGCCTTCCCACAGCTCTCACCGACACGGGCTACTTGCTTCGAGCCTAGCTGCGGGGCATGGGGTACCCAGGCAATTCAGTGGGACAGATTTCTAGCAAAGGCTGTAGAAAAGCAATGGGAGAATTATCCTTGCCAGCAGAGTAGAGCAGTGAAATATGTCAGCAATTAGCACAATTTAAAAAAAAAAATCTGATTCAAAAAAAGCTTATTCAGCCACTGCAGCACTGGTCCTGCAGCCAGCCGGACAATGAGGCACGGCCGCAGCTCACCCTCATGTCAGCAACTGCATTTCTTGGTGGGGTTCCCTGTCTGCAAGATGGTTTGAGCCAACACCTGGTTGCTTGAAGTAGAAGTGGTTACTTTACCACTATCATCGCGGTTGGTTCAGAAGGCACTTTGCTTTCCAGGTAGACAAAATCTGGTTCCCTTCAGTTTTCTTTTATTAGCAGTACAACGCAGTACATGGACATGTAAAGTCATAAATCAGGTATTCCTGCAGACGTGCAAGGCAGGACGGGAGAAGCGCCGTCGCATGAGCACCGTGCCATGGGGCTGCTGGAGATGCTTGCACGCATCACCTCTTGAAATAAGGCAAGAATGCATAAAAACCTCATTGAGGAGGGATTTACTTTTTGGGTGATTCAGCTGAAGAAGTTGAGTTAAAAAGTAAATAAAAGCTCAAATTAGATTTATATAGGCATAATTAACCTCACTTTTTATAAAATAACACATACCCATATGAACTTTATTTAGCTCAGTCCTAAAGCAGCAGCTGTTGCAAGACTCTGGAAGAGTGTTTCCCCTGAAACACACCAGCACTTCATGAATACTTGTTTTTGCACCTCTAAGTTTTTCTCTCTGGGGCTTTTAAGCAAGTTTTATTGTAGTGTTTTTATAGCTACCTCAGTCTGCTTTTGGTTTATGTTTTTCTCACCTGAAGCCACTGAATTTTGAGTTTTATTAGTTATAGGTATCTGAAATCACATTCTTTTAAGAACTGACTGCACTAATAAAACTCCTGAAAAGTTTCTGTTTGAGGCAATAGTCTTCTGCCCAGGTATCCAATTCTTACTGAATTATACTAGAGATGAACAAGTTTTCTACAGCTGTTTGTTACCACCGAGGTAAATTACAAGAATCCATCAATTCCAACAAGTTAGGACCAAGTCAATTCATTGGAGAAATATCCAAGCAAACAGATTTTTTCTTGAAATACATTGTAAAGAAGAATGCTGCTTAGCTTTTCTTGCAGAGAATAAAGGGAAACACAGCTCAATCACCATTGAGCCAAACCTCCACCTCTCAGGCTGGAGCAAAACAGCCTCTTGCAGGTCAAGAGGAAGGATCCTGCAGAGCAGAACTGCTCTTGCGCTCAAAAGCTGTGCACTGCAGGAAAAGGTCAGAAGAGCTTATTTCTTCCTCCCCCTTTAAGGATTTCCCTACCTTTTCTGCATGGTCCCAGCAGCGCAGGGGGTGCAGAGCCACCACCCCCCAGCCCACACATCACCCGTGCCCTACAGCAACCAGCTCTCACCCTGCCACCACTCATTTACTCCTGATGACAGGGCTCCTTCTTCATGGGTTCAGGGCCCATAAATAAATCACAGTGCCCAGGTGTTTTCCATAGACCTCTGAGGGAAACCTGTTAAATGTCTCCAGATCTGCCTTCCCCTGGCTCTGCCTAGAGAAACCTGTGCAAAGCAGTGGTGGGAGCAAGCCTTGCTGCGAGAATCCAACCAGCTTCCTATCCCTCCTCAACACCGATGGGTTAATTGACTCCTGTCATTGAAGGTGTAGCCCATCAACAGTAAGACACTGTCTTCCTGTCACAGGGATAGCTAGTTTTCTCCTACCCATCTGAGCTGAGAAATTTTATTTCAAGTTTTGTTGTTTGTCTTAGACTAGATATTGCAAAGAATCAGCATTCACTTAGGCAAGGGGCTCCCTTCCTTCAAGCCCACCTCCCTTGCTGAGATGATTAAAGGCATCGCTCCAGCTGCGGCTCATTTCGTAATTGTTTTTCTCCCCACCTTAGCAGCGGAGGCTCCCCAYGCTCATGTGCAGGGCAGCGCACAGGACCCCCCCGCAGCCAGGGCCAATTCCTCCTCCGGCCTCAGCRGACGCGTGGCCCCGGGCTGGGGACAACCCCGGCGGCGAGGGGGGATGCCGTAGGAAACCTAGGAGGAGGAAGGTGACCCGCATGGAGCCGCTGTCCTTAAACAGCCTCTGCCTTTCCACTGGCGAAATCCTCCCAAATCACAAACAGACGGTCCCTTTTTCTTCCTCAAATATTTCTTAAAAAAAATAAAAAAGGGACCACAAATAAGACAGCACTGCAAATATTTGTAGATTCAGATCAGTTAAGCTTTGAAAAACTTCAGCTTGCAAAACTTCAGCTGAAATGTGGTTTCTCCCCAGTCAGTGGTTATTTTCTCTCTGCCGATGGGCTCTGCCCTCCCTCCCACCCACCCCGCACTCCCGCTGGGTCTGCAGTTGGGGGGAGCAGGTGAGGGACCCCCCCACGCCCGGCACAGCCCTTTGTGCCCCGGCCGGGTCCGGAGGCTCGCCCCTTGGCTGCTGGTGTGTGCCAGACCGCGGGCTCCAGCCGAGGGCCAGGGCTCAGGCATGGCCACCCTGCCCTGCCAGAGCTGCCACGCTCCAATACTCATTTTTCCTCCATTAAAGAGTTTATTTTCAAAGTGCTTCCTCTCCTAGACCATCTCGAGGAAATACAGGGGGTAATTGCACTCACTAAGCCTGCTAAATAGTTAACCTCAAGTAAGTAATGGCACTGGGCAATGAGTTAATTTTATCCCGGTATTTAAGCAGCTACAGCTTTTGCAGAGTCAATCGGGAAGGCTTCCCCAGGAACCCTGCAGCCGGCTCCTCACCGCTGAACACGCCTGTGCAGGCAGGGCTCCCTCCCAGGAGCGCGACTGCACAAGAACTGCCTCTCCACACACCCTTGGCCCCGGCTCTGCTGTTTCAGTCTCTCTCTTTGGCTGTCGCAGCCCATTTTACCAGCGCCAGCCAGCGTCTCGGACGCGGGGATGGCGGCGTGCTCTGGCTTGTGAAAAGCAGCAGCATCTCCGACCTTCCTCCTTCCCTCTTCCTCGCAGGAGCCCTCGCCCCACCGCATCTCTTGCGCTCCTGCCCTCCCCTCGGGCAGCGCGCCCACCCCGAGACCAGGAAGGGAACCGAAGCAAGACCTGGGAGACTTTCATATCCAGAAACAGTTTATTTAAAGTTTTAGGAACATTTTCATGTATCATCAGTCATATTTAGGAGAACAATTATACAGAACATTTGAGTTTAAATTGGAGCTGAACGTTCACGTAGGAGGCACCAAGTCCTTGTGCTTGCCATCTTTGGCCATCGACAAGAGGAAATTAAGAGGTTTGTCCTTTGCAGATTCACAAGCTAAAATACCGGCGTCAGTTACTGCAATACGTGGTGCTCAATCGACCATTAGACAATGCAATGCATTCCTGTGCTTCCATGAGAGAGCTAGATTAATATTAAATACCCACCAGGTGAGAAGTTCAGCTCACCGGTTCAGCTCTTATGGACTGCTCTGACCGGCGGATGCCAGCGCTTCGCACCGTCCGTGCGGCACCCCTGCGCCACGCGGCTGCGTTTGAAATGAGCAGYGTCCATGTCCATGGAGAGGTTTCACAGCAGCAGCACTGAAATGCACCTATCGGCAGCACAGAAAATGTTACTGGCCCCGTGGCACTGTCACCCCCCGGCCTTGCCACCTCCCCGGGAAGGGCGGCCGAGGTCCTCGGCACAGCGTGGTGCTTGGTCGGTGCAGTGAGACCTGTTCCTGTACACGGCCGTTACGAAATCCCTCACCCTGCCCCGTCTGTTCTCCCTGGGCAGAGAGCAAACCTGGCGCAGCTGGGACGAGCAGCTTCAAGCATCCAAACACCCGGATTTTCCAGTTAAAGGAACCCCGTGCAAAGCTTGGGGAGAAAACAAACAAACTCAGGTAGCCAGCACACCCGGCAGACAGGAACAGATGTGGAGACTGGGTAAGTCTCTCTGACCAAAGCCACTCTGAAAGCTTAACCTCTGTGCAGCATCCTGAGCACGGAGAGAGACCCATGTCTTAAGGTCATCACCCTAGCCGTCTGACCGCAGCCAGGCGAGAGGCTTTGCACCCGAGCCATTCACACGAACACGAGCTGCTCACTCAGGGCTGCATACAGACACGGCTCTTCAGCTGCAGGAGCACAGCAGGTCCTGGGAGATGCCCACTCAGATGGGGTCCGAGCATCCCATCGCACCCCAGTCCCCGTTCCCATCCTGCTGCCTGCTGCTTCATTAGTTTTTATTTCATCTCCCTATCTGTCTGGCCCCAGCACGATGCAGATGAGCTGAATCAGCAAGCGGGATTGCTGACACCATCCTCCATCAGAGACCTTTGCTGCGGGCAGGGAAGGAGATCACGTTAACTGGCTGGGGGCTGGAGAGCTGCACTGTGCACTGACCCTCTCCCCTGGGGTCCCAAAGCAGCCTGTACCAGCTAAAGGTCACGCACACAGCCAGACAGTATAGAGCGGTCTTTGTACAGGGGCTTTTATTTGAAATGATGGACTGGACATAGCTGTGGCACAAGATGCTTTTCAAAAAGTCACACGACACAGTCTTTGCCCATAGCCTATTCCTGTCGTACATAGTAACCTTGTGAAACACCTTGATTTTTATTAATTTTCTGGACAGACCTTCCGTGTATTGCTTGCTGATGGCTCTCTATTAGACAGGCCAGCATACCCCTGTAAATTTAACTTTATTGAAACCCGCAGAAGGCAGCTGCAGCAGCCTCCTTTGTTCTAGATGATAAACTATAGCAAAACACAGGGTAATGTCTTCACTTGGGGTGAATATCTTCTCATGCTTACACTGAATTTCAATTTTAATATCAAAACTAAAGACTCACATATGTTTTGAGCTGTTAGATGCATTAATTTCATGCTTTTGCTCCTGACACTTGAGAGGCGCAGGATTTTGTTAAGCTGTTTAATTGCAGTAAATTTTTTAGCAGACAGTATTTTACAAGCTGCAAAAATACCTGAAAGGCTCAAGTGGTCCAAGGTCCAAGTGGTCCAAGGCCAGAGGTCCAAAAAGCCTGAAGCAAGCATGTGTATGCTGAAATAGGGACTTCAGAGGAGAAGAATTACCATTTATAGATCACAAAATCAAAACCCAAAGCAGAGCATGCTACAGTGGTACCTTTTTTCCAAGTAGCCACATAAAGGCATTAGTGATAGAGGATTGTGTTAATGGAGATAGACCGTGTAAGAAAGGGATGCTACTATGTGTGGACTGTGGTCATAGTCCAGTAAGATAAGCCTGACAAAGGTACTATCATTGAGGACAATCCTTGTACGTAAAGTGGACTTGACCTCTCTCACTCAGAGACCATCCCACCGCAGGGAGGGTGGTGGGGATGACCCAGCCCTGCCCCCACAGCCCCCAGGAATCATAGAATCATTTAGGTTGGAAAAGACCCTAAAGATGATCGAGTCCAATCACTTCTCCCAGTCTTCCTGTTGTTCTTCCTCTTGTTCCTTCTCCTCTTCCAGCTTTTATTTCTTCTACTCTTTTGCTAAACACTTCCTCCTGATTTTGTTCATCTTTGTTCTTTTTCTTGTCTTTCACCTTCCCGTGTCCTTCCTCCTGGTCCTCTTTTCCTGTCTTATTCTCATCCAGTTCCTCCTCCTTTTCTTCAAACTCCTGCTCCTACTCTTGCCTCCTCATCCACCTCCTCCTCCTCTTCTTCCTTTTTCTTCCTGTTGCCTCTTCCTCTTCCTCTTGCTTCCTGTGATGGCTGGGGACAAGGGGAGGGCCACCCACCATCACAGTGGACAGCAATGCAGTGCTGGATGTGGAGGCAGACACCGGTCTTGGCGTTATGCCTCCCTCCCTGCTGCCGTGATGGGGTGCCAGCGCTCCCCCCGAAACCTCCGCCCCTCCCAGCGCCTCTGCTCTGACATTTACCCAGGCTCCCACCACGCACATTCTTCTGCAGCAGAGAAGACAAGAACTGCCTCTCCTCCACCACCTCCCTTTAAGCCTCTATTGGTTTTTAACCCTGGCAGTGGAGGAAGGGGGATCCCCTTCACCCGCACACCTCCCCAGGCCAGGGACCGCATGAGAAGAGGGGTCCATTGGAAATCCCACCCCTAAAAGGCTTACACATAGGTGCTGCCCCACAGACACAGCAAATGTGCCAACCATAGGGAGCTGGGAGCAACCTCACCCCTCTCTGCAGAGAGGCACAGGACGAGGGTCCCCATCCATACGGGTTTAGCAACAGATGTTTGAGGTCCAGACAAGCATCCTCCACCCTGGGGACACGTCCTAACCACCGACCATCGTCTCTTCTGGACTTGATGTGCACCGTATACCTCTTAAGCTAGCTTACTTGGTGTCAAATACTCAAAAAAAAAAAAAAAGGGGGGGGGGAAATTGTCACTGCACACTTTGTGGGGCTCAATAGTGTCAGTGCTCAGACACCCAGCTCATGGGGTCCCCCAAGCCCCTACCCTGCAAGCTGGGGAGCAGGACCACACTGCCTAGCACAGACCCCCCCCCAGCCCCGGTTCCAGGCTCAGCTGGGGAGGGGAGGTGGCTGCAGGGGGCAGCAGCTCCAGAGCGGGGACAGCCAGCATCCCCATCCAGACACGGACATCTAAGGAACACCCCACTGCGGTCAGGGGTCTGGCTCACCCCTCCCCTGCACTCAGTTCATCACAGACCCTGCAAGGACTAC
This sequence comes from Phoebastria nigripes, assembly GCA_035582835.1. NCBI lineage: Eukaryota > Metazoa > Chordata > Aves > Procellariiformes > Diomedeidae > Phoebastria > Phoebastria nigripes. The sequence goes on from JAYKAV010001588.1 coordinate 1,156,373, forward strand.
GCAGCCAGCCAAGGCAAAACAAAGCAGAAACACCCAGGGAGAAGACTGCAGCACGCTGTTGAGTTTAGTTAATAGTCTTTCACTTTTAAAAACGTGATGTTTTGTTGATTTATTCTTTTCTGCATTTAATTTTCTTCCAGAYCCCTGTGTAGAGGCTGTGCACCCCCCTCATAGGCAGATCAGTCTAAGAGGTAACCAGCTGTGTGCACAAATGGTCACTGACTTCCCATCAGGGAATGCTGTTTGGATGTTAATGTCTGTGCTGAAATAGCGTTTCATAGGTGATCACACTATTCCTATCACTGCTCACACTGAGCGTGTGCACTTTTGGCTGCCTTAACATTGCAGGGTTTAGAACAACAATGCGTCTTTAAAAAAAATTCAAAGATGTAAAGACATTTCCTTTGTAACAAAATGAAGAAGAGGCAATAAAGCTAAGCACTGGGCTTTATTTTTCATTCCCACTTTACTTATAACCAAAGTGCCTGTATCCAAGGCTGATCCAAGGGAGCTTTATTATTCCTTACACAACTTCAGGTCTACACATCCTCTCTCGACTTGCAGCATCCGACCGAGTTTACAGAAGCAACACCCCCAGGCACTCAACACAGCCATTGACTAACCCGAGATGGACAAGTGACCCCAGGAGCACATGCACCGCGATACCCTGCAACACACCTCCATCACCCCCACAGCTACGGCTGTCGCTGCCACCTCGGGATTTTCCTGCTCTGCTCCAGCTCTGGAGCAAGCATTTCATTTACTCTCTTTAAATACCCCAGCGTTTCCAGGAATATCAACCATGCAACAGCACAGGGCTGGACAAAGCATAAGAGGCACTCACCCCCCACACGTACAGGTATGTCTTTACACCACATTGGTCTCACGTACTCAAAGACGGTGATGGACTTGGCCTGCTCCTCCCCAGCAGCGGAGCAGGGCATCCCCCGACACACATGGCAGAGGGGCAGAGTCCGGCCCAGACTCACATGCTGTAACCCTGCAGCAGGTACAGTTTCCCCCAACGCTCATTTGCAAGTTATTTTATCATAAGCAAGCAAATGTCCACAGCGTGGAGCATGCTTTAAAGAGAAATCAGCGTCTTCTGCAGCAGAAAGAAAACCTAGCAATTGTGAGCTCCTTGCACACTCACCTCTGCAAAAAATATTCCAGTTCTCTGGCAAATAATGTAGACATTTAATATAAGAAAAAAAGACCGAGCACACAGACATCTGCCAGCCTGGACTATCTGATATTTTCAGTGACTACCAGAAGCATTGCATGACTTAGGGAACAAATACTATCTGCAGAGACTCAGTGCCGGATCCTGGGATGGTGTCACCCCTGAGATCCAAGAGGGGACGGGGACCTCCCCTAGGGACGGGAGAGCTGTGGGACAGGGAGCGGGGCAGAGCCTGGGGCAAGGGTGCTGCCGGCTCCAAGGGGAAGGTACACTTCCCTGGTTCTTGGAGCGGGTCACTGATGTATTACAGGGAAAAACTGGCATTGCAGCATTTCAGGCACAAAACACCCCCAAGACAGCTTAGGCTGGAAAGCTGTTTTCCATAAAATTCCTGGTCAAACCCAGCCAAAATAAAAGCCCATACTTTAAATGCTTAATGACCTCCAGCATCGCGGTGGGAACACAATGCCGCTCTGTGGAAACRCACTTGCCTGGAGTAAGAGGCAGTCAGAGGCAGGCGAGAGGCTGGGGAGCCTGGTCGGGCGGGACCTGTCAGGAATGCTTTTGCATTCCAGTTTCAGGGCTAAAGCTCACATGGGTTGAGCCAGTTGGCTGCCCTGGGGCAGAGCTGCACCCTTCCYATCTCACCAGGGTTAAACCCATTGCCCCGTGTGCCAACTCGTTATTTTTACATTATTGTACACTTAGAGGAGAAAGCTACAGCTACGCATTGCTGCAATTTTATATCATTTGCTTTCAGAAAGCAATCACCCAGGTTAATCAAATTCTTCAAACCCATTGCTTTAGTACAGTTGTCAGCAGCCTGTTAGCATAAACTTCCAGTATGGATTTAAAAAAATACTAACAACCTTTGTTTTTGACCGTGACCATAGGTTTAGTGTGCCAAAAGTTACTTTTGAGATGTGTTATTTCCAAAAGACTATTGCAAGATCTTTGTCATAAGAAGCTTAGAAAGACGTTATAAAAAACAGCACAACACAGAACCTCCTTTTCAGTCCCTCCTAGTCAGATACACCATGTACCTCCCACCCGCAGGCGTACAAATTACCTTTGCTTCCTCCCCAAGGAAATATTCTCTTGCAAGCTGTATTGGATGCAAGGGGGCACTTAGTTGCTTGCAAGTGAATAGCCAGGCTCTAATTTTTTTTTAAACCTTCCCCTCCTCATGTACTTGTCAAATGACCCCAGTCCTGGTGGGACCTCAGGGAGCYCGCTTCGCCCCCAGGCTGCTCCCTACTCAGAGGCGTTTGCTTTTGCTGCAGGTCGTGCACAGGAGGCTGGCGTTGTCCAGAGCAAAGGGTTTGCCGGTCAGCAGCGTCTCGCACTCCAGGCAGGCAAAGTGCTTCTTGTGCCAGGCCATCCCTTCTGCCTGCTGGTAGTCCTCTGAGAAGATGATCTACGGGACAGACAGACAATTGCTTATTTCCACCATCTCGCCAAGCCGGAGCACAGCAGGAGCAGGGYGAACCAGCCCTGCACCTCCCACCAAGGCTGTTGGCCATGGAGGCTAGGCTTTGGGAAGGGGTAAATAAGAGGCAGGGGACTGCTCCTGAGCAACTAAGCCAAAGTCATGGGCTGCAATTAGGCACTATAAAACCATCAGGTTTTAAATGCAACTAGAGCCAGATTGTTGCTCTGAGTTAGATATGGCACAGCTAGCCGAGACTGTCCTTAACACCACACTGCTTTACCCCATTTTCTTTAGGCACCTCCGGCTCCCCAGAGCAGCCGCAGCCCTGGTGACCAGCACCAGAAGGATGCCGCTCCCAGAGGGCATCCCGGGAGGTGTGGGTAGGCGAGTAGGTTAAGACGCACACCAGAGAAGCCCTGAATCAGCCCACGCCAGGCCCCCAGCACAGGGGGAAGCCGGCCGGTCCCTACCTCRTCGCAGCCGGCGCAGCGCGGCCGGAGGCTCTCGCAGTAGTGGCGCCCGCACCAGGCGGCCCCGCTCTTCCAGAAGTAGATGAGGTCGACGAGGGGCTCGGAGCACCGGCAGCACACGAAGCACGCCGGGTGCCACTGCCGGGAGTAGCCCGCCCTGTCGGCGTACACCACCGGGCAGTCCCCCGGCACCGCCTGCTTGCAGGTCTCGCAGTGCTGCAATAGAGAAGCAGTGGAGTGAGCGTGGGGCTGGGCACGCGTCAGGCGGGAACAAAGCAGCGATGTTCAGTGCACGGGATGGATATTTACTTCTCGGACATACCGATTCATGGCATCTTTTCAATGCATCGTTCTTAATGCACAGCTGGTAAGAAGCATGGTTAGCAAAACAGAACAACGCAATCTCCAAGCATGTCCTCAACGCTTCCCACTTCTATGTAGCCTGAAGGACCTACTGTGTTCCTGCTTGACATCCCATAGTGCCAAGGAGGGCAGTGGAAATAAAACATTTAATTCCAGGACTGCTAAGCTGTGTGGGCTTAGGTTGTTTTTGTTTGAGCTCTTGTTCTGTGAAGGGAAACTTGAGAATACCAAAGCCAGATTTTACAGCTGTATCTGCTTGGAAGGCCCAGCGAACACACCAGTCTGAAATGAGGCTATAGAAACAGTGCAGGGAGCTGGAAGAGCAAGGAAATACTAAACTGAGGAGAAAGCAACAGTTGCAGCTCAAGAAAAGTGCTGGGAAAAGTATCTCAGTTGTGCAGCAGGACTCAGACATCACAGAGAGCATCACAGGGCACCCATGGCCAACAGAAGCAACATCTCCAAGTCTATCACCCCACATCTGTGCAAACATTTGGACTGGTGCTACATATGGACAGTGTCAAGCCGTAATAAAATTAAAAGTAATTATAAATATATATTTGCCAGCCTTCACCTGGAATACTGTTTACTTTCTTCCAGCCAGATCCTTGGGCAGGTAAGAATGGCACTACCCACCATCAGCTCAGTGTCTGGCCTTTGGGACCCCCCCCAAGCTAAAATCAACCTTCACTAAAATCCAAAGGTTCTCTGAGAAAGAGTTAACACATAYTATAGTGCAGAAGCGCAGCATGTCAAAGATGTTACTTTACATAGAGGTTAAGAACTTTGGTCTTCACTCACTGTTTTTTAATATATATGTCTATGCATAAGACAGATGTCACTCTACAGATTTCAGCACAGTGCTTTCAACTTATAACAGTCCAAAGAGACAGAATTAGATTTGGCTAATCTGAAGATTAATTAGCATCTATGCATATTACACACAAGACCAACTGGGTTTACTCTTTATTGTGCCTGCAGAGTGATCCTGCAATTAGTTAAGAGCAAGCTTTAAAGCTCTCCTCTCTGAAGCTGACAGCTGAGGGGCTGTTATTTAAGTTCCCATTTAAGCCCGGATACTCCAGGTCAGGCTAGTAGCTGCTGAGTCTGTGCTTTGTCACTCCCTAAAAGAAATGCTYGTAAGTAGCAGCTGGAGTCTCTTCCAGCAGAGCCCTTGGCTGCAAGGCCAGACTTCTACCAGCAACCTCCACAGCAGGCTGGGGCTTTTACAAAACCAAGACACAGTGTGAAGCAGCTTGCCTGTCGCACGTGTTGCAGTTTAAGCTGCTGTGCCCGACCAGAGCATTTGCACAGCGGCATGTCCCCTCCAGCACGCTCCGAGCAGCACAGGGTTGGGGGGGTCGGGAATTTCCCACCCTGTGCTCAGACAGCAGTTACAAACGCTCCGATTTAAGTCAACAAGTTTCTAATAGGTGGGTAGAAGAGACACAAAAATAGATTTCTCAGCAGAAGGTAAACTAACAGTTCCCGAGCTGCAGAAGGGCTCCAGGGATGGGGCAGGGGCAGAGGAGGGGGACCTCCCACAGGGCAGCTGCGGTCCGTGTCCCGAAGAACAACACCCCGATGCCACCACGGCCTGGGAAACCCTGTGCTGGGAGTACAGGACCCCCCAGTGATCCTCACTGCTCCAAGCCCAGTAAAGCAGCAGCAGAAGCAGCCTCTCTGGGGGTGCAGAGGGAGCGGGGGTCCTCCAGGAGCTCTGCAAGTGTCAAACTGCAGACAAGTTTCCTCACCACATCCAGCCCCTTTTGCTAGCTCATGGCACAAGTGCCAAAAAGGCTATTCTTTATATCTAAGGAGTTTTCTTAAACTCATTTCTCCCTTTACAGCAGAAGGCTACAGGTCTATCTACACCCACCAAGTAGGTTGTCTTTGTTTTGTTACTGTTATTTCTAGCACCACGCATTTTGCTATTGCCTCTTCCTTCATTCAGTCTGGATTTTCAGTAACAGCCCCACAGTCCTTGGAGCGGTTCCACCAAGCCAACGGGCATCTCCTATTTTACCAGCAAATCCCGTATCACGAGTGAAGGCAGCGCAAGAGGAGACAAAATGTTTCCTGGCTTGGCTTTCCTGCGAGTCTGAAAGGGGATATGTCTGCTTACACTGCTCCTTCCACTGTGAAGGGCTTCAGACGCATTTCTAAGTACTCCCAAGAACCATGCCAATGAAGGAGCAAACTCCAGCACAGTGCAGAAGCTGGGCTGTTTCTGGCCCGTAGGAACAAGAAAACAAGTACGTGAAGCTGCCACGCTCRGCACGGAGCGGCTGGCAGAGCGCTATCCCAGCACACCGGCCTCGCCATCAGTGAGGGCAGATGGGCACCGATGAATTCTGCGCCCATCATACTGGACTAAGGCCATATTTTTCCCCACACCCCTGATACCTCCCCAAGGCACCAGACTTGGGCAACTCAGGGCACCGGAGAGCCCAACCCTGCAGCTGCCTCCTCACTGTCACCCCCAGAGAAACCGCCAGACCCATCCATCCCAGCCCTGCTTATCTTGCAAGATCTAACAGCAAGAACAAACACGAGCAGCTTTCCAACTCCGAGCTCAAGTTTCTTGCCAATAAGAACTGTTAAAAAAACAACTTATTTTGCTGTTTCTTTCTATGGCAATTATTCACAGGGCTTTTCCTAAGCATCATATAACTTCCATCCCCCTGCCATTTACACACTAAATAAAAAGCGGCTCTTCAAATTTAAGATGGGATTACAGCTTAGTACTCATTTTACATCTCCATCGGGTAGGGAGAGGAATGAAGACTTTATTAGCAGAGTTACCAGAGGTGTTGGCCAAGAAAGTGTCCCATTCTCCTAAGCTTTTTCAAACCTGCTCTCTCCGCTGGCTGCTATTTTGCAATGACAACTCCCACAGAAGGAGCTCCCCAGACAGCATRGGGCTTCCCCTGAGCACTCACTACATCGCTGGCCTCAAGCTTTTTGGGACAATGGCTAATTTTGATCAACTGCTTCAGCATTTGATTTGATTCCAACACAGTGGCTTATAACCCCAGAAGACTTTCCAGTTCTGGGAGGGTTAAAGATGATTTTATGCTTGGTGGAGAACATTCAGCTCGTAGGACAGACTATTACAGTGATGGGGCCCCTCTCTGCAGCCAAGACGAGTTCAAAAAGCTGTTTGAGCTCAGATGCCTTTCTCATGGTGATTTACATTGGCCCTGTATGTTTTCCTTTACACACCAATTTCAACACAGCTAGCCTGAGTGTGCAATAAGGGGTTTAACAGCCTTAGCACAGGGACCACACAAACACCCAAGTAAATCATTCCAGCTTGTTTCTTGGTGCAGCATTGGTGCTTTCTGGGTTCATTCTCTTCTACAGCAAGGGTGGTGGTTTTGTTTTGTTTTTTTCACAYCTTATCTTCATAAATCTGTAGTTCAGAGTCACACCTTCATCTGAAATAGGGTGAAGTCAAGCTGCTGGTGCTGATTAAGAGATTTGGTATTTAACAGATTCAAATCTGTGTCCTACTTCTAATGGACTCAATGAAGAAACATCACACAGACTGCTTGAGAATCAGGATCTCCAAAATAAGCTATTCAGCACCTCCAAAATAAGCTATGCAGCACCATATTTTCCCCCTATGCCCCTGAACCAAAGGCACATCCATCTTCTCAAAAGCCATCTTCATTGCTGCAGTCCTGCAGGTCTGAGGGCTGGGGACAAACATGCTCCCAGCTGAGGACAGCATGCCCTGGCATGGCCCGGGCAGGCCGGTGGCACTCGTGGACATCGCCTGCGGCATCCCAGAGAGCAGCGGTGGAGGGAGGCTTGGGGGAGCTTCCTCAGGCTTGGGAGCAGGTGTCGTGATAAACACCCAGGGTTTCGGAGACACACAGGAGATGATCACACAAGTAGAGAGGTACCTAAACCTCCACACCTGTAGTGTGCTGATCTACATTTCAACCCTGAATACATCAACAACATTAAAACCTTCAGTGTCATTGGCTTCATGCACTTCATTTCTCAGTCCCTTTACATCCATTCTCAGTTGTCATATAGCTCATTTTGCTCACACCTACTTTCAGCCTCACACATACTGCAAAGTGAAGTGCTATATCTCATTTTTCTATGGCAGAACTTTTCTTCCAGTGCAGTTTTGTGAAAGCCAGTAGACCTTTTGGAATTTTACCACATTTCAGATCTTGGGAAACAGTCCATTCACATCAGGTCAGCTGCATTAATTCCTGCACAGGAGATCAAATTAAAACGAGCGGTGTTTTGTTAGAGTGGGAAACAGGAGGTCTGTCTTCAGTACGGCAAGAAACCACAGTACTTCATCAGTCTGCTGCGAGCTGAGCTGCACAGCATGTCAGTCAAAGCGGATCTCCTGCAAGTGCTTTTGAAACTCTTCCATTTTTCAGTTAGTGCCTCTAGAAAAATGATGCGTTAGACTACAGAAAATAACATCACAGTTATGTATTTATTTGGAAGGACAAACTTGCAGTCTAAATAAACCCTCACTGCTAAGATAACTTTTATTAATACGTTTGATGGAAACCTTCCTTTTTTGGCTAGTTTTTAGCTTAAAATTGTCCAATTCAGTATTTTGCTGCAATAGTGAAAAGCTTTTACTGTATCACTGGGCTCTGAAAGTCAGATGCACGTTAACAGAAAAGGCCATAGCAGAGAGGAGACATTACCCAATATGGAATGAAAATGAAAACTGCCATGTTACAATCTCAGTGCAGTAATGGCTAGAAAAATCTTGCCTTAAAAACACTCAGACACCATCTTTTTCCCCAGCTTTAAATCCTCTGCTGCAAGTTACCCTCACAAGGGCTGTACGACATTTTCACTCACCATATTTTATGATAAGCATTTGTTCAGCAACCACAATGGCCACTCTAGACAGTGCTGGGAGAATGTAAACCTAAAAGGGTGTTAGGGAATCTCAATCATTTCCCCATGGAAATGTTTGTTTTTTTTTTTTTATGCCCAGAGACATGCATGGTCTGTTCAAAGTTCCCCAGAGCGATTACAGCCCTAGGAGCACTATCTCCATGTTCACAGCTTTGCATTAATTGGACTAAGCCACCACCTACTGTCACTTGCGGTCTTCCCACTTGCATTGGTCTAGAAGCCTAGCTAGAAATACTCACTAACTCGCAGTAAAACAGTTTCTGATCTTGAGTACCTTATTGACTCACAATCATCTGGGGACATGTCATGCCCAATCTTTCAGAGCTGCCAAGAATCCAAAGTTGAAATCACCAGCTCCTACAGCCAACGGAAAATTTACGTACCTTGGTGGTTCAGCACAGCTTTTGCTGTGGAGGGAGGGAGATGGTGAAGAGGAGACGACCCACCCCTCCTCATCCCTGTTAGATGGATACTCATGCTCAAGCGGGGCTGGCAGGAGCACGCGCGGGGTCCCACTGGGGTCTTCCACAGTGCTGTACCAAAGCACGCCACGATGCAACCGAGCATCGCAGCACTGCTCCAGTAGTTCAAAAAAGCCCTGCAGCAGGCTTAGAGAAGCCCACAGGAGCACTGTGGTGAACAAGGAGCAGATAACCCTGGCTGGTGCAATCTTTTTCCCCCTCTAGTTAAGGCTGAATCCGTTCCCTGAAAGCTCCCCGAACTCAGAGCAGAGCCAGGACCTCCCTGCCAGCCCATCCTGCCGCCGCAGAGCGCAGCACTTACGTAGTGCCCTCCCATGGGCGCACGCTCCAGGGCCCCGTTGGTGGACTCGGGGGGTTTGCTGGCAGCGATACTCTTGTCCTGCGGCTTCCCCTCCTCCTTCCCGCCGCCGCCCTGGCCCGGCAGCGCCACCTCCCCAACGCCCAGCGCCTCGGCTTTGTACTTCTTCACAAAGTCTTCCATCAGCTTCAGCTCGCCCTCCGTGAGGCCGCGGCACTGGGATGGGTCCTGGTCGTACAGCGGCAGTTGYCTCATCAGCTGCCGCCGGCGATAGTACGCCCCATCCGTCCCCGCCACCGGCTGCATCTCCTTTGGGATCAGCTCCATGTACTGCATGGCCTGGGATGGAGAGAACACCAACAGTTACTCTGAGCTGCCCTTGGCAGGGAAGCAAGAGCTTTCATTGCACAGGTGCTTTACAAACAGACACTCCGCTTGTGCTACGGAGCAGTGGCAGAAAACGTGTCCCTTCCCCTCCGAGTTGTTCTAACCTACACTTCAGAAATAAAAGGCTGAACTTACTCAGATGCAAGTAGCAGCCAGGCTACTGTCAATCATTTCATCCTCAGAAAACAGGTTGGATGGATTTTTAAGGACTTTTGGTTTTGGGATTTTTTGGTTTTGGTTTGGTTTTAAAAAAAAAAAAAAAAAA
>JAYKAV010001588.1:1173156-1261861 GCA_035582835.1 Phoebastria nigripes
GCAGAGGGCCCGCGCTCGCAGAGGGCCCGCGCTCGCAGAGGGCCCGCGCTCGCAGAGGGCCCGCGCTCCAGCACGCACGCTGTGCAGGGCATCGGGTGGCTCACACCAAGCACAGCGTGCAGCAGCTTTGGCACTGTGCTCCCGTCCCGACGTCCCACTGAACAGCACCAACCATGCAGGGCTGTGCCAGGGACGGTCCCATGGCAGGTGAGACCCTTCTGCAGGCTGGGCCATCTCTCACCCCAGCTTTCTCCTCTTCCCAAGCCACAGCTTGCTGCCAAGACCTGCGCCCAACCTAGCAGAGATGGTGTCAACTCCCAGGGAGCAGGCAATGTTAGTAAAAGCAGAAAAAACCCCACTGCATGAGAGCCTCAGCTTGGTTTAAGCACTTGTGGATGAGACTAACTCAAAAAATAAAAGAGCAGGACCAGTGAGGGAAGGGGACTGGAGAACAGGGAACATGAGCATCTTCTCAACTCAGCAGTTGTCCTATCCAGACAGCGTGTCCTCTCTGCACCTCCCAACACCGCTCGAGTGCTCTGCACTACTTCTTTGCACTCAAAGTCACCAGACAGGACCAAAGGGACAGTGTCGGGGCAGGGCCCATCAAGGCCAAGACGTTACCTCCAAGAATGTGGCTCGAAGCCCATGCATGTCCCTCTGCAGCGCAAACAAGGCACACCTCTTCCCGACTGTGGCTGGCTCACCGACATCTGGAAAAGAAYGGGACACCAGAGTTGGAAAGGCTTTATCCTCAAAGATCATTGAGACTAGAGTACTAATAATTGAGTTTTGTCCTTCAGACATTGATTTCTTCAGCCCCGCCTTGTGTCCTGTGAAGCCTCAAACCTCCCAAATGCCATTTGACCACTGTCCATGCAGACCTGCTACAAGTGTACGCAGGGATGCTTGGGATGAAGGTTTTCAGCTTAAAGTGAGTGAAGATGGCACGTCTGGCACAGCATGGGGGAGATGGCACATCAAACACAGCGAACATGCACACACACTGGGCAGCCACCTTGATCTCAAGCACAGAGGCCTTAGGTCTCATTAAAAGGTTATTTTGATTCAGCTTATATATTGCATATGAATCTGTGCAAGTCAGAAGTTTCATGCAGTGAGACATGGAGGTGCATTGCCATGACCTGATGCTAAACTTGCTTTACTGCAGCTTGGACCTCCTTGGTCTTTCTACAGGGGCTCAAGTGTATTTTGGGAATGTGGTGCGTTTCCACGCCTCTGGTGCTGGGTTTTACTGGTGGTTTCCACGGTGAACAGGAAACACGGCAGGGAAAGGCTCCAGGGAGGAAAGGCGGGGGGGAAAGGGCTGTAGTTTTGCTGCGCTTTCTGCTGCTCACCAAAACCAGAAAAAAGTCACTTATATACATGGGTGCTCACWGCTGCAGAGACAGTCCTAATAACTTCCCAACAGCAGAGAGACAAGTGCAAAAACCACAACAGGAGCCAATAACATTGAAAATAAACCTATTTTAGTGTCTGCGCCATGGATTTATCAAACATGGCTTTCTGAATGTGAAGAATGCAGAAGGGTACAATGGGAGACAAAAACAGTACTGCAGGAAGCATCAGGGAGAAGTGACACCACAGGACACTGAATTTATCTCAGCCTGGTTGTTTTTACAGAAACTCAGACTTCTGTCTGAAAGACACATTTGTTCCCTGTAGAAATGGACTTAAGGAAAACGAGGACAGTCCCACCCCCAGGACACGCACACCTGGCAGAAGCAATGGCAGCATCACAGGAGCTTCACCCATCTCAGCAGAGCTGACCCTGTGCAGTCAGAGATTAAACTACAGGGTGGTCATCCACCTCCACAAAAACCTCATACTTTCAGTCCTCAAGAAGCATTATAAAGTGTCAGTCTCTTGCAGTTTTCTGACCACTTTGGACCTCACAGCCTGCATTTTCTGTTAAGGCTTAACACATACAGGTCTCATACCACCATGCCCTTTTTGGTGCTTGCTCCCATTCATCCAGTTTTGTAGAAGATTTTTAATCCCTCTCAAAATAGACCCTCGTTCTAGGCACTGACTCTTCAGTTGTGCCTACACATTTAGAGCCCATGAGAAGAACAGCTGAGGCTGCAGAGGTTTCTAATGCTGGAGAAGGGTGTTGCCTGCCTGTGCAACCTTAGTCTAGTCCATGCGTTTTTCTGTGTTGTGACAGTCTTTCATTACAAGATCATACACTATTCAAATGAATATTGTTACACCTCCTCCTGCCCCAGCTCCTCATTTTCCTCACCCAGCCCCAGCTCCTCTCCCCGCTCCCCCTGCCAGCCCCATCCTGTGCCCCCCCACTTTATACCACAATGGGCAGGGGCCATCCTTGCCAACACCTATTTTCAAATGGAGGGATCAATAGCAGCAAAACAACACAGGTTGGTTTTAAAGCGTGGGTTTGGGAGGACACGCTCAGCTCCTTCACTCTGCAGTGCTGTGGGTGGTTAAAAAAAATAAATTCCCCTTTGAGGAGGCTCTGCAGGGACCCTGCATGGGCAGCTGGGCACCGCAGGCAGCGGCTTAGCTGGTGACCAGCCATAAGCTCTGCCCAGCAGCGCTGGGCTCCGCAGCTCCACTCGGATGCAAAGCTGGTGGCAAAGCTGGTGGTGACACTGGCAGCCGCTCCCTCCTCCTGCTCCCTCCCGGGTCCACCCGTCCCCCTGCCAGCACCAGCTCCCGGGCTCCTCAAAGCTCCCGCACGGACCTGGGGCACCCCGAGGTCCCCTCCAACATTCAGACTCGTATTCTGCAGTTTTCAAGAGGAAAAGATTATTTGATGGCACTCTGTTAGGAAAGACATTTAATTTACTTGGAAAACCTAGTGTTGCTAATACGGATGAAGCTTTTATGAACAGATGGTTCTAGAAACAGCCAGACACTGGTTTGCCAATTTTAAGGTAGACTACAAGCCTTTACACACTTTTTTGTGCAGAACTATTAAGTCCCCACACAAGGCTGCTCATCCTTGAGAAACACAGCCCAAAGGGTATGAAATGGCCCATTTCAGCTCACTTTGCCCACCTCATTTTTCACCTGCGGTCTTTCCAGATATTTTGAAGCCAGTGAAAGGACCTCTCACCCTAGGAATTCATAAAAATACATCTTAAAAATGGTCTTAACATGCRCACACACACTCCCCCCGGCCTCTAATATCCAGAAAATTAGGACATTTTTGATTCTTCAGCTATATGCCAGCTCTCCAGAACAGATAAAGACATTTAAGTTTCCAGCACAGACCACTTACAATCTTGCCAGGTCTGGAACTGTGCGCTAGATATCTACTGAGGGGTTTTTTAACTGACTCTGATCTTAATGAGTCAGACAGAAGCTGAGTGTAGGCAAGGGACTATGACTGGTTGTTTATTTAAAATACAAACATCTGGATTAAATAAACTCATTTGGAGAAGTTTCATTACATACGAGGGAGAAAGCAAAGAAGTGTTATCAGTAGCAAGAACCAGTACATGACCCCCCAACAAGACAACCTGATGCTTCAGAGTCCCAGTGTCAGTCATTTGAGGGTGGCCACCAGCCCGTGACCTCCATACTGATACATAAACCCAGCATTTCACTTTATTACTTCAGTGTTAACAAGACCCTTTCTTGGTAATTTATTCAACCTGGTAATTTGTTCTACTTGTCCAAATACGACTTCTGCTTCATGTCCCAGGTCCAAGTTTAATTGCGGTTAATACTCAGTCTGAACCCCATGGAAGTTAGCTACTGAATCAGTACTCTCCAGAACACCCTTGTACCCACTCTCCAGAGCAGGCTGGCACTACCCATCACCCCAGTTAGCTGGAGTATCTGTGTCCAGGCTGCTAGATCTGTTTTAGACACCTACCTGACTCCAAATGCTGCCACACAATGGCTTGGGCATGACTGTCCATTGCCAAGGGCAGGGTGAACATCCTGAAGCTGAACAGTTGGCAGAGCTGGGATCAAATGGCTGGTGTCCCACACGACCGTGGACTGAACAGCCAGCTCAGATGGACAGACAAATCCCACAAGTGCTTCCGACCCAAGGGGCACCCTGTGGCACAGGCCATCTCTAAGGCTTACCAGACCAGCCCAATGACGCAGGCAGCACCATTCCACCTGCTGATCCAGCACAGCACCTCTGCCAGCACCCCGGGAATTGCTTTTGAACATCTACTGTTGTCTCATCGCAGTTACACATTTACTCAGCCCAAACAAACACAGTAAAAGGGATCACACTTAATACAGCAAAGTCTCAGCTCTTATCTTAAACTGCCATCATTGTTTCACTTGAAGAACAAACCCCTTGGCATCAACAGGCAATCCTGGCCTTTGGGTTATACAACAAAAGCTGATCATCCATTTCCTTAAGACAAAACTAAACAAGTCCTAGCCCTGATCTTTGGCCACATACAGCTTCAGACATGTGCAGAAGACCTAGTCACGGGCCCTCCCATTTGTGCACTGCTCTAGCCAGGACCAGACCGCATGCCTTTGTGACCAAGAGCTCCAGATCTCCTTGGAAACTCTTGTTTGCAGGTGTCAGCAGCGTGACTCACCGCTCCTCCCYGTGCAAGCTAGCTGTGAGTCTGAAGCTATAGGAAAATATATGGGGGAAATGATGCAAAAACTGAGAGGCTCTTCAAGGCAACACATGGCTCAGGTTTCCCTGCCCTCRGAGGTGCAGGTCTCCAGCAGGAGGGGAAGGTGCTGGGATGGCAGCTCCTCCCCACCACTGCCTGCTGGGCAGCTCRGGTGGCCCCGTGAAGTCTGAAGGGCATCCCTGTGGCACAGGCAGACCTCGCCAGGGCAGCAGGAGCAGCCTGGGCAAAYGGACCCGAGCCCCCTCCGCATGGGGATGGGGCACTTATCCACCAACTGCTGCATCGCCTTCCCCTGCCAGCTCAGACCCCGCCRGGCAGCGTCTCCTCATGACGACTGGAAGCACAGCCACATCTCTGTATTTGGAGGACAGCGTTCTTCCTCGCTCCCTCAGAAGTGGAGGGAGGTTTGAGCCACTCATTTCCATCGCTGTGCGGGGGCCAAACATAACAGGCGCTGCTGCCTGTTTTTCGGGCTGCCTGGTCAGCAGGACTTCCTGCCCAGATATGGAGCTTCTCCTCGCAGCTCCGCTCCAGCTCCTCAAATATGCATAAAAGGAGATTTCTTTGAAAAAAAGAGACACTAAGACACTGCAAAAACCCCAAACCCAGTAAGATAATGCAAAACAAATGCTCCCCAACTACCTTAGACTCCACCTATGCCCAAGCCCATTTGGGAACAGCAGTGTTAAATGAGGAGATACTGAAGTTTAAGATAAAGAGTTTGAAGACTTTGTAATGCTTTTTAAAAAAAGCCTGTGTCAACAAACTGCTTGGAAGAAAAGCAAATTCTGCTCACCATGACTAGATATACAATGCATTTTAAGATTTCTGTTTTGGCTTTTTTGTCTTATAGCATTCTTGCTACTAAAAGAGAAAGTCAGTGCAGAGGAAATTCTTAGGTAGTGAAACGATAGGAAATTGAGGCCATTCTACCCACAAAAACATCTCTGAACAATCTCAGGAATACACCAGTAATACCATGGTTCACTATTTTACTGGCCAAGGGCAGGGCCATCCTAGACACTGCTAAGTTCACTCAATGGTTGGAAAATGGAAAGCCTATAATGCACAAGTGACAAGGAAAAACCCAAACATGGCTCCATCTTGGTTTAGAGTTTGAGGACTCCTTTGGAAAGGAACACTGAGCTTCCAAGGCAGGTCTGGGGAGATGGACCCCTGGTTAGAAGTTATGAGCAGGTCAGAGTCCAGCTCCACCAGCCTGCTCCATTCACAGCTCAGCTGAGACTTCAGAAGGTTTTTCTGGTGTATCATCACCCTCTGACCAGCCCAGCACACCTTGGCCAACAACCCTTTGCCAAAGGGTCTACTGAAGCTAGTTTGACATTGAGCTTCTTGCGAGGGGACTGTCCTCAACAGCACGTGGAAAAAACGCTGTTTTCACATCCACATGACTTGAAAATCCTTCCAAGAAGCAGAAGTTTCTTTCCACTCTCCTCAACCAGTTCAGTGCCAGAGATTTAGTATGTCCACAAAAAGGAGACTTCAGACTAAACTTAGGTAAGTGATTCCCAGTGGATGCTCCTCTAGGAACAACCATGCCATGCCCAGACTAATGCTACAGACAAATGGGCCAAACTTCTAAACCACAACTGGGCTGAACCTCAGGCCTGCCAGTGCTCAGACACACCAGCTCCCATAAGCACAGGCCCTCAGAAATATCTCCTCCCTTCTAGAGTTGCGGCTACACAAGTACTTTCCTTCTTACGTACAACTGGATATATATATATATGGACGCAGAGCCCCATTAGCTGTCATGGTTTTGCAGTCTCCACGCATCCAGTCTAAAGCTGTAGCAATAAACAGCTCAGTGCCAGAGGGATCAGTAGCAGGATGGCTGCTGAGATCCTCCAGCAAACAGCAATGAGCAGGCTGACGTACTGTACAGTAAGGAAAAAAGTGCCTTGGGATGTATTTAACATCGTTTTGTACAGCCACAGAAGTATGGGGTGGCTCCAGTACCCTGCTCCTGGGACACTCATTCCACGAGACCCAATTTATGGAATACTGAGTAGAAGTTGTTTAATGTTAATATAAAATTTTCACACAGCTTACAAGGTGGCCAGTTAGGGAAAGCTAGCATCCTAACATCCTCCACTGATAGCTGCTTTTGCAGAGAAGTTGGTTTATCTCAGGTCCTTGCAGAATCAGGAAGTCCCACTGACCATCCGTAACGATTAACCCACCAAGTGCCACGAGAACCCATATTCTGCTTTCCTTTAAGGACCTTAAGGAGTTTGATACATGAGGGGAATCAAGCAGAGTAACAGCAGAGCAATATCTAATGCAGCCAAGCATGTGCCTGAGGGGCTGTTTGACTGCCTGCAGCCTGGTCCCCCCCAGCCAGAGGCACCCGCTTTGGCTGAAGATTTGCTACCTAAGGGAAATGCAGTCATGAGCCTGACACTTGCTTTTCAGTCACGCTTAATTTTCTTCCTTCTCTTTTGCTATTAGACTGCTCAGACCAGGCAGCTTCCTACACCATCTCTCTTTGTCTTGACCCTGTGCCTTGTGCACAGCCAGACTTGCTAAATTAGTTTTGACCTCCAGCAGAAGCATGCTACATGTTGTCAGACCATAGTGCAGACAAGGAACTTGGTTAAGTGACAAACAAGGTGGAAACAGGAAAGCAGAGCTAGCTCCAGCTGCTAAATCAGTCACTATAACAAAAGGATGGTAACTGAAGTAAGGATATCCTTATCTGATCAGGGATGCTTAGACCATACTCCCTTGGAAGACCTTTAGTCCTCTTTTCTCCTGCATATCCACAGGGACCTTGGTCTAATCACAAGAAGAGTTTGTAATAGTCCTGCAGATGGGAAACAAACACCCTGGAAGGCCAGGGTACCTCCTAGCAGGACGGTTTCACCATTAGCAGCACATACACCACGTACCACAAGAAAACACAGGGCAGCTTGAGCCAGAAGAGGACATCCCTTTGGTCAGCAGCAGCGCTGGCYACCACACCGCTGCTGAGGGTGGGGTGGACATGTAGAGGGTCATGAGCCCAGCTGGCAGATGAATCTGGAGTTGCACCCTCAGAGGAACTCGGGCCTGAAATAAGGTTCAGAGTTTTGGCAAGTTTGGCCAATGTGGTTATTAATCAAAGACTGCTGAAGACCCATAAAGCTTCTGAGAATATACACCCCCCTGCAAGAGTTAGTTTCAGGCACAGCAATGGGATGCAAGGCAGGACTCAACTCGTTTGCTTTGACTCGCAGTGCTAGATGCCAGCAGAGAGCACAAGTACTATCCGCACAGGGTCATGAGGGGGCTGGAGGGTAACCCCGTGAGAGCATTATTCCTCCCCGGCACTGCCGCATGAGTCACCCGCTGCTCTCCAGCCTCTGAAAGGCTTTTGGGACCGGCTGCCACAGCCGCAGCTCCAGAAGGGTCTGGCGAAGCAGGGCCCTCCTGCTTCTGCAGAGGTTTCTGGATCCTGAAAGCACTTMTTGCACAACACCTTATTTGGAGACTAAAACCGGCAATGGAGACACGTAACTACCTCAAGTATGTTTTCTCCTCCTTTTTAGGAAGGGAAGAGGAAAAGCTGGTTTCCAAAAAGTTACTACAAGTTCACAGCAGCTCTTCAGAGCCGAGGTCCTCATTTCACCTCTCCTCGCAGGCAGACTGGTCCCCCAGCACCCACGGCAAGTGCAAYATAAACCCTTCTGTGCAGCCTCTGGAAGACCCTCATGCAGTGTCAGCATTGGATACCCTACCCCGATAAATCATAGCCAGGGCAGAAAAGAGCTTAAGTGAAGCTGAGGGACCACGTGAACACTTTGGGTGGGGTTCCTCCAGCTGCAACGAATTTCAGAGATTAACAACTCTAACTTTGAGAAAGTCACTTGAACAAAGAAAGAGGGAAAAGTCATACAATATTCACATGGGTGGGACCAGTTTGCTCAGCACAGTTGAGGAGTTTAGGGATATGGATGGATAGCAATTAATTTGTTGTCATTATTTGACTATAATAGGGCTAAGCTTGCATAATAATAGGAGCTAACTCACACTTCCTTAAGGATTTCCAATAACTGGAGAGTGTAAGTGTTTACATCTAACAGAAGAGCTATCTGTATCACAGCAAGGGGAATGGTGCGAGCTCTGGAAAAGTACATCACCATCAGTTAAAGCTAAGCAGTATTTACATGGGCTGCGGGAGAAAAATCAGCCAAGCCCAACAGCAAAACATTAACACATCCAAGGGGCTGTGTTTTAGTTAAAAGCAGGAATAAAGCCAGACTTGGTACATACAAAAAGCCTCTTCGGTTGCATTTTCCTTCCTATTGTGGGTCCAGCAGGGCAGATTTGCTATAACTGTCTTATTATACACAACCATGTGTTGCACCCAACTGTCCCTTCTCCGCATACACGCAGTTGCCTCTCCTCCAGGAAGGGTGGGCTACCTAGCAGCCTGTTTGACCAAAGCCAGGGACTTCTGAACTCTCCTCTTAAAGTACCACCAGCGTATAACATCAGCTACTAGCCAGAAAAAGCTTCTCGGGCATGCCCAGGGACACGGTGGCATGAGCCTCCCCAGCACAGAGAGCTGGCAAGCCCACCTGCTGCCAGATGACCTGGGGCTGGTCATCCAAAGCAGCCCCCCAGCCCCATGGAGACCCTGGGCTGAACTGGGGCACTGCCCTCGCTGTGTCCAAAGCTTCCTTCGGAGCACTTCTCTTGGCAGCGAGGCCAAGTACTTGGGCCAGTGACCTCTGCAAAACCATAGGGCACCAGCAGCAGGGACAGAGCCATCACAGAGACCAAGACTCCGGTGTAACGAGATTGCCCTAAATTTAAGGCAAGGCAGGACACTGCTGTGCTAGCAATGAATAGATCCTCTGCTGCCCAGCCCCCCAAATCTTCTAGAACTACTCCATTTCTGCACCCATACTGTTCTGTATGCTATTGGGAGTCTTAAATGAGGTACCAGTGTTTCAAATAGCTATATATAGTAAAGGTAGCACCTAGGTAATATTCACTCTGAAGTAACAAGAAACCCACGTCAAATAGTGTCACTCCTATTTTAATTTCCTAATTCAAGCTGAAAAGCAGATGCACTAGAAGAAATAAGATTCTCAGTTATCTGGTCAAATTACCAAGATTGTTCTTCCCTTCAGTGGTTCCTATGCTGGCAAAAGGTTCACATCAGTCTAACAAATCTGAACTCACAGGTGATTGCTTGAATGAGGCCCTTTCATTTTAATCATTTGACTAGCTTTTGTATATACATTTAAGTGCAAGGGCAGTTATTGCTAACACTCCAAGGGCAGGTATGCTAACACATACCTCCATTTCAGCACAGCAATGCTGAAGGCTGAGCTATCTGCTAAAGCTCCGCATTCACAAGGTGCAATTGAAGTGCACATCAAAAAAATCAAACCTCATTTTTGGTGTAACCTAAATGATGGTCCAGAATTTCAGGTAAGCACCAAAGGCACTGAAAACTTGGCCTAAATGTCCCAGTAGTAAAGGCTGTGTATGTCTGAAAAAACCCACAGCTTTGTTTAGATACTTAAGCAAGTAATTACTCTGAATCCTAAAATACTGAGTTAAGGTCCTTTTACCACACAGAAGAGCCCTAATCAACCCTCTCCTGGGTGGCAGAAACTTCTTTTCAAGAGCTTGGCCTCAGGCACCTTAATTCACGGTTTGGATGGGCAATCTGTCTCACTCAGCATTTTCCTAGATAGTTTTCCCATCCTGGAAAACCTCTTAATAAATTCCTTGAGGAAGGGGATCACCTGCTTCTCATTAAACCTGCCTCAAACTTTTGGGGAAAAATTACCCCCAAAAGACATCACYGGAGAGCTGAAAAGTTCCAAAAAGCTCTTTTGTGGAGTTGTTCCTCAGGATCCAGTGCTGAGCATGGCCTGGGGCAAGTGTTGGTCCAGCGCAAGAGGAGCAGCCGCTCATCCGACAGTGAGTGCTGGCAGAGACCAGAGGACTCGACCTCTGCTCGCTGCGGGTACCAAGTGTCAGAGCCGACACTGCCCCAGACTTCTGCTTGGGAGGGCACAACAGCCAGCAATGCCACCCCACTTCACTCATCTTAAACGCACATTAAGACGACAACTAAGTGAGATACTGAAGGAACCCAGCAAACAAGCCCTGGGCAATATGAAATACCCATGTCCTGGCTGGAGGACAGGGAGTTCAGCCCAAGTCACCTCAGGTTTGTTTTGGCTCATCTTCTCTTCTGGAACAGATATTCCCCGAGTCTCACATGCAAGAGCCCTGTCTGGTTTCACTGCTCTGCCATTCATTAGGGAAGATGTTTGCTGCTTCTGCTTATCAAGCAGAGCCAAGGTATGACACCGGTCTGAAAACATCGGTCCGACACACGTCAGTTCTGCTCTCCTCTCAGCCCATGGAAGCATCGCTCACCCCAGACACACATGACCTGGGAGTCTGCATGCAACAAGGAGGGGGAAGTCAAAGCTAAAGCATTTGGACCAACTAAAGCACAGAAAAAATACTAGCTCTAGAGGTGCTCCTGGGGATGTGGGTTTTTCTTTCCACTTTGTCAGTGTCAGCACTAAGGACACTGATACACCAGAGCAGAACTGCCATTCCTGAAACACACTGACTTGTCCAACAGCTTTACACATTGGGTATTATGCTAATTTTTTCTCTCCTGCTAATGACCAACAAACATCCTCCTTGGCTATAGCTGATGTTAGCTGATGTCTGGTGAGGTCGTTTCAGGTGTGCTCAGGAGTCAACTCCCAGTACTGGCACAGAAGAAAACTGTCCAAAACAGCTTGGACCAGCCGAAGGCCAGGCAGGAGGGCTTACCTCGAGTGGGAAACTCAGGGCTCTACTGGACAAACTTTCCTGGATTTTCAAAGGGGCTCCTTGACAGTGTCTGCAAGTGGAATAAATTTGCACAAGGGCAAACAACTACTTTTAGACATGCATTAATCAATGTACACACTTGCTACTATAATTTTGACTGAGAACAGCAAAGGATTGTTTTGATTTGTTTTCTTCTCATTTTCATAGACAGAAAGCATCTATTGTAATCATGACCTGAAAGCAATTTGTTTCCTTGCCAGATTCTGAGCAAGCAGTTATCCAAATTACCACACTCACAGGGGAAAAAAAAAAAAATCACTTACAAAAGACTGTCTTTCATCTCAAATTCTCTCTATAGGATTTATTTAAGTCATCAGTGAATGAGTTGGTATTATCTGGAATACTGGAAGCACTTATTGATATTAAACTTTGCAGAGTAAGAATTTTGTTGCCTTTTATTTTAGCAATATAAAGACCAGGGAAAGGCACTGATATCTGAGAAAACTATTTCAATGGAGCTGCCAGACCCCAACCTACAGGATGACAGGGATACAACAGGACCAGAGCCTCTGCAAATATCTCGCTCTTCCAAGAGCACATAGTTGGCAGCATTCCTTTCTCCACTAGCAATGTGTGAATTAATGATAAGAGAAGGGCAAACTTTGAAAAATAAGATGAATAGATTTTTCCACAWGCAAGACAGTGCTTCAGACACTTGGTCTTAATTATAAAACCGAACCAAGCTGTGAGTAGGTGTATGGAAT
The DNA here is from genome assembly GCA_035582835.1 of Phoebastria nigripes. Taxonomy (NCBI): domain Eukaryota; kingdom Metazoa; phylum Chordata; class Aves; order Procellariiformes; family Diomedeidae; genus Phoebastria; species Phoebastria nigripes. The sequence goes on from JAYKAV010001588.1 coordinate 1,185,347, forward strand.
GGGAAGAACCCACCCAAATTTAATTAAACAGCAGCTGTGCCGAGTTCCAGAGGGCTCAGGTAAGTGTCTCATTGTAATCATCAACTACCTTCAGTCAGCCAGCTCTGTCCTTCCCACCTCCAGCACCAGGAGAAGGTGCTGAACTATCACCAGGAACAGGGGTCCCTCGGTACACTGACAGGTTGCACTTCAGGAGCTGCTTCCATCAAATTTCTGTACACCGCCACTGATTCAGTCCTCCTACATATCTTCTCAGCTCTACCATTTGCATTTCACAGCTGAGGACAAGACACAAGCAAGCCGAAGATGTGCCCAAGGGCACAAAGGCATTTCACAGCTGAGCAGATGAAGGGCAGAGGCACACCTGGGCCACCCATCCCTCTCCTTCACCCCATCCTTCCTGCACTGCACCTTCACTGTATCAGCTCCAAGTTTTCCATAGGATCTGGCCTTGATCACAAACCCCTCCAAAATCTCAAAAGGCCTATCCAGCTGTGCAAGAACACAAAAACACAGCTTAGGCATGAAGCGTTTAAGAGGAAAGGTGTAGTAAATTAGCAGCCCTCTGACAGCTACTGAGAAGCTGTCACATCAGCCTCTGGGGCTGTAGGTCTGTGTTCCCATCCTAAGTGTCCAGATCCAGGACAGGTACTTTAAACTAGGAGAAATACTACTCAGTTACTATAGCCTGATGCTCTGGATTAAGACACATGGCTGACAGGAGCCGGCTGGCTGTCCTCCTGCAGACTCCCTGCCGTAGCTGGCACTTGCGGATGCTCTTTGGTAGTCCAAGCAGACTTGGCAGCACATGTGATAGGAACACAGGAGATTATTTTTTTTCCACTGGAGCTTCATAACCTTGACACAAGTTACCCTCTTATATAGAGGGAAAATAAGGTGAGGTGCTTTTGAGTGACATTTCCAGGTCTTCAGAAAGAGCAAATGAGTAAGTCCAAGTTCATTTTGTAGCTGGTGATGCCCTGAACCCTAACGCAGAAGCTGAAGGGCTGTGCCACCTCAAATACTGGCAGGGCACGGGCAACCAGCCACAATGCTTTTGGGTAAATTTGCTTACCTATGTTCCTCTGATAAGACAACAGTAGATTTTTCGACAACAGTAGATTTTTCTTCCTATGACAGGTTCCTTCCCAATGAAACACTACCTAGAATAATTTGCCAARGACTATGTAAAACCTAATCCTGACAGAATTTAGCCCATTGTCTGAGTAGGTAAGGCAATAAACCCCCAGCATTTAAACCTTCCAACAGACACATACAACTGTGCTAGAAATTAATGATGCTATTTGCACAGCAGTTTGTATACAACAGCCACCCAGCTGCTTCGGTGCTTCTCTTAACCAAGGCTTTAACATTGCAGGCAAAAGCAAAAGTTCCTTTCCTAGAAGTGTGTATTTTTGCATGTCTGAAAGCTAACAGCATCCACAATTAAGTACTAGCAGAAGAAACCCTTTCTATTTTCCTCATTTCCTACTACTCAGCCATCCTCCTYCATTTCCCTAGTATTTTTATTTGCACCGTTTGACTTTCCAGTGAGCCAGCCAGCACGCACTCCTCTTCACTCATGCCTGTTCAATTCACTGGATCACCCACTCGCTCGGGACAAGGAAGAACAGGCTTTCCTTTCCCTCGCCTCTGATCAGCTCAGAAGAGCTGTTCCCGAACAGGTTTGAGTTAAGTCAAAGCTGCTATTCATTTCAGTTTTATCAACTGCTTTTAATGCACTTTCTATTTGACTCATGAAAGCACAGACACCAACGCACAGGGGAGCGCAAAACCAGCATACCCACCAAGAGGAGAGAGTCCCCCACCGCAGAGGGAATAACTGCTCTGGAGCCGTTCAGAGACTTTCGGTAACTGAAGGGATGAAGTCAAAGGGTTCCCAGTAGGCGAGATGGTAAGAGTATGAGGAGTCAGGCTGGTAACCAGCATTAGGAAACTCTTGCTCTTCCAGAACTTGCAGATAGCTGCCCTGAAATCTTTCCCTTTCTCTGAGCCCCATCTTTAAATGCAGCAATAGCTTCAAGCTAGGACATCTGAATACCTCTTTTCCTGAATGGCTGAAATACAATATTTCCTTTTTAAAGAGAGAAAAAACTCAGCCTAAACAAATACTCCAGACACTGCCTCCCTGCAGGACGAGAGGGATTTTGTAACTTGTGAATTGTATTTTATGAGACTTGATTTAGCTCTGAGTCCAAGTCCCAAAATAAGCTCTTTAACCCATGTGCTGCTTTATGATTTCATATCTATAAATACTTGTTCAGAGCCAAGCAGGTTTCTGCATTACAATCAACATCTGCTTCCCTGCRGCAGCTGCAGCAGCGCTTCCTCCCTTGGGCTCCAACACAAGGACACTGTTCTTGGAGGGGGGGTTCAGTCCCACAAGCACACAGCACCTTCCAAACAGGGGCACACGGGGTGATACAGCCATCTCCCCGGGCCATCAGCCACGTATAACCTGTCACCGACACAGGGACCAAACCCCTCGTCCATCGAGAGGAGGTTTACAGAAAGGTACCTGCTTTTCATAATGAGACTCTGAACTTCTGCTAGTGGAGACTGTAACCAGAAATCGTGAACACGAAGGAAGCCTGCGAGGGATAAATAACTTCCTGTGGTCTCATTGTTAAAAACTGAGGTCCAACTTTCAACAGCAGAGATGAAATTGCTTGTACAGTTACGGACAACGTTTACACAAACGAGCACTAGCACATTTAAATGACTGCGGTGGCTTCACAGGCACACTCCCTGCAGTTACAGCACTTGCCATCTTTATCACCGCGTGCCCAAATTGCTTGAAAGGGGTTTGGACAGAATAGAGATTTTGCAGATGTGTCCTGCAGAAGGCTACTTGTGGGTGTAACCCCCATTCTCTGGGAGCTCTGTTCTTCCCCCAGGAAGGCAGCCACCCGCCCGGGCACTGCGGAAAACACAGCTGGGGGTTCAGCCCAAGCATCCTGTACACCTTGATCAGGGGATACAGTTTATGAAAAAGTGAATGAAAAAGCTGAGTCTCCAATGTATTCCTCAAGTTTTTTAAAAAGCTCTAAGTTTTTGGACTTTACAAAGGGCAAGTTCCCAATCCTTAACAGCGTTCCCATCCACATCTGCAGATACACGCAGAGCAGTCTTCAGGAGTCCTGATACTTTGCTGATGGAGAAGGGAGGCTTCTGCCTCTCCCCGGGACCCCGAGTCACCCAGACCCTGCATACACTGGGGCTGATTTATCACAGCAGCAGCAATGCTTTTTTCCCGTCCTGCAGTCTGCTTCAGATGTTTGCAAAAACCCATGCTAAAGAACCGAAGAAAGAAAAAGTTAAAGAACAAAATTTGTATTAACCGAGTAAACTTTACCTTGGCTTTGAACAGTGCTTTTAGCTTAGTGGGTTATTTTCTTCTCCTGACAAAAAGGGACTGAATTTAGTGAGAACAGTACACAAATCCTGCTGCCTGCACAGTCCAGCTGAACCAGCTCCAGTAACACACAAAATGCCAGCCATCACACTTTATCTTTGTTTCGGGTTTTAACTCTCCATTTAGAATTTAATCTAAACAACCCATTTGCCAAACAGAATGCCGTCCCACTCATGCTGTTTTAATTTCCTCAGAAAGAATCCCATAATACACTAGGCAAGACATCAACAATAATTAAACCCAACAGTGATTGAAAATCAAATTTTCAGGGCTTTGCAAGAAGCCCTAATGAGTTCCAGACTTGCCTTCCCCGACTTGCTCAAACTGGTTGTGCGACACTGCCAAGCCAAATTAAAATTTGACAGTATTCCACCCCATGCCCAGAAAAAGTGCCCTTCTCCCGATTCAGGAAATTAAACAGCCGTCTACTGCGAAGACGCCCACTTGTCTTTGGAGACATGTATTATTCAGACAGTGATCCAAGGTCTGCATAATTTTTTTTCTTGTTTTTATTATGTCATTTCATATTCCTTTTGAAGTGCAAACTAGCTGGGACTTCGCCTTTTTCATACTACCATGCCCGGTTCCAGTTCAAGTGACAGGCGGCTTGTCAGAAGAATTACGCAGACACAGGGCATCCCACCTCCCTCGCCCACGCAGGGGYGTTACGCTGGGCACTGCCCGCCCGCGAGCAGATCTCACAGCAGAACTACACCCTTCCACTGCAGACAGCTTGTGCTCTTCCCTTCACACATTTTAGTGAAATCACAGTTAAAGATGACACCTTGTCCTTCACCCTTCCACCAAGGGGAGGCAAGGATCCAGCCATGTGGTTTGGAAAGGCTCTGAGGGTTTCTGCATTCGCAAGTCTTTCAGGTGCCTCGTAAGCCCTCCGACGCACCGCTGTGCAGCCTCACTGCCCCATCCCCTGTGGATGATGCTCCAGAAGCTCCTGGGAGATGGGTCTAGTGCAGAGATGGGTGTGTTTCTGCTCCACGGCACAGACTTGGTCAGCCCTCCTTGCTGCCCGTGTCTAGCCCTGCTCCTCCGCCCCCTCCCACACAGGACCCCCAGCCCGGGGCTGCTGGCAGGGGCTTTACCCCGCTCAGCCCCCCAAGCCCTGTGAGCAGTGCTCTGGACAAGGCAGGAATTGAGCTGCTGTCTGACAAAAACAGATTGACCGCAGCCCAAAGAGCGCACAACCCGCAGCTGCAGTTGCAAGAGTGAAAACTGACCCTTTGTCACAGGCAGGATCAATCTCCACTCAGTGCCTGGTAAGAGCTCCCCAAGGGCCTCCAGCTGGCATCCAAGGGTGCCCTCTCCACAGAAGCAGTGGCAACCAGGACCCTAGGGACATGCCTGAGGGTTATCAGCAACAGGGACCTGCTGGCAGAGGACACATTGCCCCGAGGCTCTGGGGATGACACACCAGGGGAGGCCATCCTGGCAGGTCCTTGCTGAGCCCCGGCCACCCCCCGCACGCCTGTGGGGACAGGGTCACCCCGCGGAGCCGCACTGCAGGAGCCTGCCCTCGACAGCAAGCACAGACAGGGTCCCTGCGGTGGGCAGCCGACTGGGTCAGCAGGGACAGGGAAGGTGGGCAGAGCTGGAAGGAGGAGGGAAGGGAGGGAAGGCGGAACCCCTCACTCCCACCCCAAAATCAGGTATTTCAGGCAGGACACGCAGAGAGCAGGAGCATTGCGCTGCAGAGGGGAGCGCAGGGCAGGGCACAGCCCCGGCCACCCAGACTGCACCACAGACGGCAAGCCCTGCTGCCAAACACCAACATTTGCCCAGGGTGACCTGCAAGGAGCATCCAGTTTTCCACAAAACCCAGCAAATTGTTTTCCTTGGGATCCAGCAGCGGCACAGTTCAAACCTCAAGGAGAGAGGGAGCTACGCCTTGACRACAGAGATAGGCTGACCTTCCCATCCTGACAGTCAGGGAGGGATTTCCAAGGACAGCATTGGCAAGAAACTTCTCACAGAAGTTCATGGCAAAGGGTACCATCCCCGGGGAAGGTCCGGAGGTGCCCCTGTGCCCTGGCAGTCCCACAGAGGCCAGTCCCAGGGCACAGCGCTTGGCACTGCCCAGTCGGGGCCATCTGGCATCAAGAGATGGGATTACAACAGTGTGGAAACCGAGAAGTGCTGACATTAGGTGTTTAACTCATCTCCTAATCATGCAGTGACAAAGGTACAGCAAATAAGGTCATAAGAGCAGCTGCTCCCTGGCAACCCATTCCAGACGTTTTTTATTTAGCAATTAAAGCCCCTTCCATTCAGCTTAACACCATGCCAAGAGGGTGTTTCAGTTATTCTGGTTCTTTTGCTCATCAAAAGACACTGTGGCAGAGACCTGGGATTTCCTGGGGAAAGCAAGCCTTGGACAGCCTGAGCATGAGCAGTGAACACTTTCCAGAGGGTCTAAAAGGAGACAAGCTCAGAGCAGTGGTGGTCAGTCTTATGCAAGTTAATTTAGACAACAAACAGTTGCTTTTCCAGTAAAAGCTTTGTTGAAGTAGATTTCTTGTATAGAAATAAGAACAAACCCAGATGCATCATTGGACACTGTGGCTGGGCAGAGCCAGCACATGCCTGCGTGGTCACAACACACAGCTAGATTTGCCCTATCAAAGTGTAGGGAAAATTCAAGTACTTCAGAGATTACTTTTGTCCGCTCTTAACCCTGGGTATGTAATAACTCACATAATGCTCACGCTCTGTGACATTCCTTCTCTTTGCATCTGCTGCGTCAGTTCCTTACTCCAAACCAGTATAACAACAGTCGCTGAGTTTTGCTCCAGAGGACTCCAGCGAGTTTTGAATCAGGCCACGTAAATACAAGGAAAGAAAGAAGCGGGAGCAAACTGCCCCGCACGCTCGGCGCGAGATGGGCGCTGCCCGCTCAGACCCGAGGGGGCTCAGCGCCTCCCCCGAGTCAGCGAAACATCCGAGCAGGCACCGCCGCTGGTACAGCGCGGGAGAAGGCAGGAGGTGAGGGGATGATGGGGGGGGGGAAATGAAGTTTTACAGCCCTGCGGGTGACGGCGGCTCCCAGGTGCGCGCCCGTCCCGCCCCCGCGCACAGCCTAACGCCCTTTTCCGAACACGCGGCCGCTCCCCGCTACCGCGCGGCCCCGCCGCCGGGCTCCCCCGAGCCCCGACCGGGCACCCAGGGAGGAGGGAAGGGGAAAAAGCCCCCCGCGGGGCGCCCAGGCCGGCCGGTCCCCCCGCCGCGGACCCACCTTCTGCACGCCGGGGCTCAGCTCCATCCCGCGCCGCGCCCGCCGCTCGCCCGGGGCGCGCCGCCCGACCGCCGCCTTTCATTGGCGACCGCGGCCGCCCTCAGCCAATCCGCCGCCGGCAGCAAACTTTCCTGCCCAATGGCGTGCGGCGGGGCGGGGCGCGCTGGCTAACGCGCGCACGTGTGCGCGGGCGGGGCGCTGCGCTCCTCGCGCGCGGGGCAGCGCGGGGGGCGCGGGGCAGCGCGGGGGGCGCGGGGCAGCGCGGGGGGCGCGGGGCTTACAAAAAAGAGAGGGCAAAGAAAAAAAAAAATCGTGTTTTTTAGGCGCTCCCGCCCCAAAGCGGCAGTGCCGGGGAGGGGGCCCGGGGCTGAGGGGGTGCCCGAGCGGTGTGCGGGCCTGGGCGGGGTGGGGGGAGCTGGCAGCTCTCGGGCCAAGTTGCCTTTCTTGGCTGGGCTGGGGACTGTCCCGCTGTCCCGCTGTCCCACCGTCCCAGGCTCTTGACACCAAGCGTGGGGAAAAGGATTTCCCGGATCAGAGAGGAATGTGCTGGGGCAGTTTATCACAGGAGACAGACGTGGAGTGTTTTTAGGAGAAGAAACTGTCCGAAACCATGTTTCTGTTGCTATTTCAATGTATGTTACGCGCTGAATGATCATGGCTTTTGTACACAAACTGGCAAGGTCTTCTTCACAGCTTTCAGCAAACGTTCCTGCCCCGGCAGGGAGGTCCAGCACAAAGCCCCTTTGTGCAGGTGAGGGTGAGGGAGCTCCACGTGCTCCCGCTCCCAGCTCTCTCGCCCCATTGCCCCCTTTCCACTGTCCCCTGCCGTTCTCCCTTCCTCATTGTGCCCGAGTCCAGGAAAAACCCGGGCTGAAATAACAGAAACCAGGATCCAACTGCTTCCTTATGTTCTGTGATCAAAGCAGAGCTACCAGGAGCAGGGAACACAACCACAGCTCAGGACTGAACTGTCTCTTTACAACTGTAATTTGAAAAAAAAAATCCGGAACTCTTGTGTTGATTTAATCTCTCACACGTTGGCACATTTTTCTGAGATTCCTGGCATACATTCCCGCAGAGAAAGGAAGCAGATACCCCAGGCTCATTCAGTTTCTGGGGCTGCTTCACAATTAATTATGTCCCTTTTGCTGATCTGCCTCCGCATGTGACCCCGGCAGGGTTTGTTAGAGCTCGCATTGCATTTTGTCCCCAGGACCTGGATATGCTTTTCCGAAATGAAGGAATACAATTTACAGTGGCCATGTGGAAAGGAAAATGAGTGAACGGCAGCAAAGGCTGGTACCTCACTGGGAGGAGACTGGGAACACAACGCAGGCGCCTGTATTTCCCCTCTCATGCTCCAGCCCCGCTCTGTGTTGCTTCCTACATGGYTCCTCAGTCTGCAGAAGAAGATAAGGACTTTCTGCTGCTTCCAGCTATGGGATGGATTGCCTGGGTCCACGCAGAGAGGGGTAAATCTGCACAGTGCCTCAGGGGGAGCTGGGTCGCTGAATTCTCCAGTCGTGCCTCAAAATCACCCAGGGACAGTGATGACGTCATTCTACAGCTGGTGAACGCCGGGCTCTCCTCTGCAGCCCTGTGTAATGCTGGGTGCTCCCCCTCTCCGGCGCAGGACTGAGCGGTCCATGCCTCCCAGGATCCAGCCCAGGGAGAAGGGGTTCACTCTGTTCCAGAGAAATACTCGGGATGGAGCCGTGTAGGTGATACTGGCCTGATACAGCAAACGGGCCAAAGGCATCAGGGGCTGGCGACCCCCCCGGAGAGCGGGAATGTGCCCTGACATGCAGAGCGAATGTCTGATTTTTTAGAAGAGGTATTTAAACAGCCTCAAAAAATCTGGGTTAAAGAGCAAAGGCAGAAGAGAAATTCTGGAGAGATGAAGTCCCTCTGGGGAGGGCGTTTGAACCTGACCTTCCAGAGGCATTTTGGGAGCGAGCAGAGGGAACAGCGCGGGGATATTGTTTTTCAAACCCGTGCCATGAAGGGCTTGGCAGCCCCAGGAAACATTTGAAATGGCAGTGGGGTGACATTATCTCACTTTCCCAATGCACACATGCACATGGCAACCTGGGAAATAGGAAAGAACTTACAAAGGGATTTCTGGGAGCCAGGAGGCACGGGGTGACGGGCCAGCACCCAGCGGGGAGCTGCCACCCGGCCCCAGGGACAGCTGCGGCAGGTCCTCCGACAGCTCCCGCACTCGCCCGCAGCCGAAAGACGCGCGTCGGACAAGCACGGAGAGAAAGCGATCTCTTTGCGGGTGACGAATCCATGTTGCAGGGAGACGTTACATGTAAAAGTGCTGGTTTTGGGGGGGTTTTGTTTCTTGTTTTTAGTTTTAAATAGCAGTTGTAAAGATATGCACCAGCACGCTCCGGATGCCAGGGCAGTGACCAGGCTCTTCCCATGTAGCGAAGGCTCTTCATCAGCATGGAAACAATGCTTGACACAGTGCGTAATTAGGCTCTATGATTTCTTACTATTGGAAGATAATAAAACCAAGATTAGAATAAGATTTAAAAACATCCTAGATGCTTATATTTACAATAAAATACATCTGGAATTGTAGCTAATGATAACGCAAATAAATCATGACAAGCGATAGCTAAGCACAGCCAGAGTGAGATGCCATATCGAGGGTGGATTATTTCTGATGTTCAGAAACCCCTTGAGAAGCACCTGATAGCGGCTGCTCTCAGAGAGGGGAAGCTCAGCCAAGCTGGATGGTGCCTGTTTTAGTTTCTGGGTTTCTGAATGATTCAGCCTGTCATCAGGAATAAACAACCATAAATGTGGTCTTTGAGGATGAGATCTGCTGCAGCGTTACGGCAGGTTGCGAAGCAGAGCAAAGTGCAGTCAGGGCGAGGTGAAGGCACGTTAAGGTCGGCTCCGAGGAGGACCCGACCGCTCARACTGTGCCTCGGGAAGGATGCCAACGCAAGTTATCACTGACGGCCTCTGAATAATGAGTCTGCGCTATACTTAGCTCTTTGCTAGGAAGAGACAAAATCATCCTATGACTAAACACAGCTAAATCTCTGCGGTAGTCATTCCCCATAAATTGCCGACAAATGGGCAAAGGGGAGAGATGCTCAATTATGAGAAACAGTGATTTTGGCTTCCTGTTGATTCACCGGCAGCTTTTATCAGGACAAAACTATCCCCGCAGAGGTGTCACCAGACTATTGCTTCCTGAAGTGCACTCGGCGGTCAGCTGAGCTCTGAAGGCAGGAAGCCCGTACCACGGACAAAAAAATAGTTGCTAGCTGATATAATGGCAGTAAGAGGTTGGCATTAGTAATCGTTTCTGAACCAAGCAGAGCTCCGCTCTTCTGACAAGATGCTGAGGGTGAAGCCAGACTTTCCGTCTCCTTTGAGTTCGTCTTTATTGGTCTGCAAGGTCRGGAGTTTATAGGAGTCACTGAGGACAGGGGAGGAAAAGATGTATTAGGTCATCTGTGGGGGGCCGTCCCTCCTAGTGCATCACTCTCTGTGATTTAAAGCATCTTAAGCAATACCCATTTCTCAGGTCAGAATCTGTACTTTCTAAGATGGATTTTGCAAAGCCTAACTCAGTTGAGTTTGCAGCTTTATTCCTTATTTATATTCCTGCCTCTCGTATTGTTTCAGCCGTGGCTTTGAAGAACAGAACAAGCCGCTTTCCAGCCCTTCTGACTTTTGAACCTGGAGAATGAAGGGCACGTCCCCCCTGCCCCTTCCCGAGCCCTGCGCGCTCTCAGCGGTCGCTCCACTCGGCGGAGAGGGCGCAGCTCACCGAGCCCAGCTCTGCCGCCTGCACCAGGGCTGCGTCTGGAGCTGGCAAGCCRAGCTCAGAAGCTTTACTTCTTTCAGTGGAGACCCACCAACAGGTGGGAAGAAGAGGATGAAAAAGGAGAGGAGCCCATCAGGTGCTGAGGTGCGGACAGGCACTGTCTGAATTAAGACAAACTCCCAGGGTTGCTGCAGCTGGCCGATGATCTCCTGGATCAGCTCTCTGGGCTGGAGCTTCCCTGTCCCCTCCTTCACCACCGCCCGTGTGCCATCCCCGGCTGTGGCTCCCAGTCCTGCTTGAGCAGCACAGACCTTGGCAGGATCTGGCCCTGGCGTGAGGGGGGTTGCAGTGTGCTCAGCGCAGTCCTTAGTGCCAGACCTTGGATCTGGATTGCCATTGCGGTGGGCGCAAACCCACGTGCTCCTGCCTGTGTGTCCGCTGCGGGTCTCGCCCGTGGGGAGCGGGAGCCCTGCCTGGACACCAGCAGCCTGGCGGGTCCTGCCGCGGATGCTGTCCACGCTTACATGGAGCTTTATGGGCACACGATATACATCAGCCATAAGGACTGAAGGGAGACCGGTCCCTGAGCCACAGCTTCATTTTCACTGCCCTTACATGGGTGCAGGGATGAGTGCTGGCACCCTGCTCTTATCCCAGCCCCTCTCCCAGCTCGGGCTTCTTCRGGGAAGGGGACAAGTCCCAAGGGCGGTGGAGAGGTGGCACGGAGCAAGGTCTGCCTGAAGCTGCCCGGCTGGGGAATGGGGCTCAGGCTGCGGGGAGGGGGCTTAAGAGACCAGATGTGTAAGAAGAGACTGAACCCTGCAGCAGGAGAGAGGCAGTGCTGGGGGAGCAGAARGATTTTCTTAAGAATTTCTTGATTTCTTCGGGAATCCCACATGGAGGAAAGGGCCAAATTTCTGCCTGGAATTGATGCTGACCTGCTTTGTTGGGAAGAAATAAAAGGCATCGCTGCAGAAAGGGGAACGAGACCTTGGAGCTGAAAATGAATTTTCCTGCTAACCAGAAGGCTGATGGCGTTGGGCTGACAGAGCTAACCTGAGCCTCACAGAGCAGTCGGTGCTGCTCCGTCCCCAGGGTAGATCCACGCTGATACTGTTCATTTAAAAGAGCTGCTTGACTTGCTCCTTGACTGATGCAAGTGAAAATTTGGCCCAGAGACAGCAGAAATGGCCAACAACTATAAATGTTCGTGATGCCATGAACTAGTTGAAGTCACAGGCAGCACAGCCCCACGTGCCGGTGCGGACCACCGCCGCCTCAGCGATCGGGGGTCTGCCTGAGCTGGGGAAGTCTTTTGCCTCTTTGAGAGCAGAGTTTGTGCACTGCAAATCAAGAAGCTAAWGCTATGGTTAAAGGGATTACTGCAAACTATGCTGTGTTTTCTAGTGAGAGAATTTGTGGTATTACATTCTTGGCTAATTTTCAATTTTTCTCTTTTGTACGAGCATAAAGGATAAATGAAGTAGAAAATACTGCTCTGCAGCTGCTTTTGGTTAAGTTTTTGCCCCTCTTCCATGGATGTAGTAGTAAAAATACAGATTTGCTTGAAATATTTCTGAAGCAATTTTCATCTCGTGGACTCTCAATAAGAGCAGAGCAGTCAAAGAAAAATGACAGGAAAATAAATGGAAGAAACTAATCAAAAAGGCAGACAAATGACAATTAAATCCAGGCAGCTCCTTGGTTATTGAATTAAACAAGCCAAATTCCTGTATGTGCTGATTTTGCCCATGGTTGTTTGTAAAGAGATACATGATTGCAGGGGAAAGAAAAAAAAATACTGCATCAACTCTAAGAAGTATTTTGTGGTAACATACTATGTTTTTTTCACTGGTCGTGATCAAATGAGTCATCTAGTTTGTAGTCAAAAATAGATCCAGTAATGTAGATTAAAAAATAAAACAGCAATACATGTGGTTATGAACACAGCTGTTATGATATGGGTTTCCTAATTTGGCTATATTCATGCAAGGTTTTTCTTCCAAAGCTTTACGCAGTTAGTTTCATCATCAAAAGATTATTTGTAGTGAGTAAAGCTCTTAAAATCATGTATCAGTCTGAGCTTCTGAATTCTGTAAGCCTATCTATAAAGTAAGAAATGACATACAGCGTTTATGAAGAAAATCCATCATCCCTTTTGCCCTTTTATTTTGAATCAAGGACTTTTTCTACTTTTGCCTTGGCCAGGCTGCTCAGAGGAAGTTGTTCCGGTGCAGACAGACCCGTCGGGAAGCGGCTGCCCGGCACAACCAGCTTCTGTGCCGAGCCAAAGCAGCTGCCAGAACCGCACYGTGCGGGTGCAGCCGGGTCTGGCTGGCCCTGGGCTGCCCAGGGTCTGGCCGGYGGCGGGGGTCACAGCAGGCTACCGGCTCTCTGCTGCCCAGGGGCTGCAGGACCTGCCGCCGGGCTCCGGAGGGACCAGCGCCGCGACGGGCAAAGCTCCGAGGTTGGCATTAGCTTCGCCCAGTGCTGAGAGCTGAGGGCGTTACGGGGCTCCGTCGCCCGGTTAGCATCCTTTGCCCAGTTGGCCTTGCTGCCAAGGAAGGAATGGCTTTGTCCCACCTGGTAGGAGGACAAATCTGGGAAGGGAGGAAATTGAATCTGGATGAGGCAAAACCTCTTGAGAAAGCCGTGGGCGTACACAAAGAAACTGAGAAATGTCCCAGAAAGGATGTTCCAGGGTGAAGGGCTGTATTTAGCTGACGTACGTGGCTGTGAAAGGTCAGCAGACGGATCGGGAGGGCACTGGCCAGTCATGCGGTTGGAAAGGCRGTGGAGATGATGAGGGTGGTAGGGCGGACAAAGACCAGCCCTTGGAGACCATGACCATGGGAGCCAGTTGTGGTGTCTGAGCCACAGCGAAGCCATCCTGGAGCAGGAGGGGTTTGGTTCTGGGCTGTAAATCTACAAATGGCAGAGACCTACTGATCCAGCAACCCTAGTTCCTTCGTGTGCATAGTAAGTACATGTAAATAAAGTAGTGGCCTTCTGTTTCGGTCCTGCATCAAGTATCTGTGTCACCCTCTCTGTATCTGTCTGTATCAGGCTGTTTGAGTTGTCTTTATTTGAGGACTGAAGTGTTAGGGCATTTAGACCTAGAAATCTTAGAAGTGCAAGAATACAAAAGTTACAAAAGTAATTTTGCAGATCATTGTAGTTAAAAAATAGAACCATTAACAAAGTAGAACTAACCTTATCTGATGCTACTCTTTAAAGTCTGGTATGGAGTTTTATGGATTAAATGGTTTTTCATTTTGACACTGAGTCCCCTTTTAACTTTCCAGAAGGCACATCTGAAAACAACTCAGGAATCTCAAAAAGAAAAATACTCGAAAACAAAGATTCTTCCTCTGCCGAGTATCTTCTTAATTGAAAAACAGCCCCAAAAGCCTCTCTCCCAGCTCCAACTTCAAACCCTCTTTTGGAAGAATCTAAGAGCAGCCTTTTACAAAACTTGCAGCAGTGCCCGCGAGCCCCGCTGAACGCATCCCTGCACCCCTGGGATGGACAAAGGGCGAAGGACTTCTCTCAATATCCTTTATGAGGAGAATACTGATTTTCATGTTCGGGTTGTGACTGTTTTCCCATTTTCTTATTTTTTTGTTGCCACTTGCAGTGCGTAACCTAAGGCGCCTCACTTATTGATTGCCCGTGTAATCACACGTACTGGTTGGAATGATCTGCTTCTGCATGGTTACGTGTTGCCTTTTAAATCAGTAACATGATGCTCCAGTAATTCCGTTTAAAAGGTTGCCATATCACCGCCATTATTCATTGTAGAAGGACCCATTGTAGTTTGATAGTAGGTGTCCTGTTTTCTTAAATTAGTGATATACGGCAGAACTGCTAGCATATATTTAAGTTGCCATTTACTATAGTAATAAATATTAAACAGCCTCTAAAAGAAGAAATGTGCCATTGTTGGAAGGAAGTAAAAGAAAATTTTATGTTACCCTAGGCTGTCTTGTTTCTGCAGGGACAGAAGAAAAATGGTGTTTATCATTTGGTATTTCAACACAAGAACACTGTAGGGCCTTTCTAAATCCGTCTAGCTTAACTGGTTGCTCACAAGTTCAAAAAACAACTATGGATTTAAAAGAAAGTATTTATTTCCCTGTAGTTTAGCTACAGTTTATCGAATGTTCTTGCAAGTTGAAACCATGCACCACTTAAGAATGAAAGGCATCTCTGTACCATACGGGCTGTTTCCGAGCAGTGGCAGACAAAATCGCAAATGTAATCGTTTCCATTATTTGCTCAAATGGTTGTAAGGACACCAAACAACACCGAGGGATTTCAATCCAAGTATGAGCTTACGTGCCTAAAACGTGAGCCCAGCTCCAAATGACAAACTCTGCCTTGCAACGAGACTTTCGCAAGCCYGTTCGCTAGGATGGCTCCTGCGTAATCAGCTCCGCATCCATCTCTGCTCGCACATCGCTAGTTACTGTGTTTGTGCCGGTGGTGGAAGCTCAGGAAGGCTCTGGTAGCTCTCCAGGTCTCAGGCAGAGCTCAGGGCACTGCACTACAGGCTCTTCTCCACTTCACGGCCCTTCAAACCCCTGTTAATGTCTCCTCTTTTATTGTTCTCCAGGTGTGGACGCTAATAAAAACGTACTTGACAAGTGCCGGAGTGTAACCAGGTGTTTGCACAGTCACGCTCCATAGCTCCAGAGGAGCAGGCAAATAATCCTCTTGTTACACTTTGATGGTCTGTGGGCAGAAGGCAGGAAGGTTCGCAGAGAGAAGGTAAACCTCTCCAGACTGATACAACTGGAACCTGTGGAGTGGATAGAGCTGGGATCTGATGAAGTCTGCCAGTTCAAAAGCTTGGCTCCTTTTTCCAAGTGTATCAGGTCACATAATAAAAGATATTATCCCTTACCTTACCCAGATTTTGGCCAAAGTTTGAGGGACAAGGAACTTCACAAGACCTGCTTACACTAACAGGGAAGTTCTGCATCAGAGCTGCAAAGGTTCAGTCTTGTGCTGTAGCCACAAAATCATCTTTTCCTTTGGAGAGGCTTTTGTACTTCTGGTAGTAGTAAGTCCACCTATTAACAATAAACTCCTTTGTTTAATTAATGTTTAACCAGAAATGACTAAGACTTCAGACCGTACCTGGAGATCTGCCGCACTGAAATCTCTTCCTAAACCCGCGATGCAGGGTCATGGGTTGCTGTGGGCTGTCTTAGCTTTTGAAAGGGATCTGCTCTGGCTGGAAGGGAAGGAAYGGGCCATTTTCACCTCCTTTTGGTCTTGGTATGTAATTCGGAATCAACTTGCCAGTATAAATTTCCTCTTTTTTTCAACACAACAGCTATGGGAACCATTTTTGTGGCACCCTGAGCATACGGACTTCTTCGGGGGTGTCTTTATGAAGCTGGGGACTGGACACCATGTGCCCACCCATCTGCATCTGAAGTGCCTTTCCAAACCTGGCTCGGACAAAAAGGAGCAGCTTAGGTTAGCAGCTCTTTTTATCACACACAGTGAATGCCCTTTCTCTTTCCCATTCATTTCAGAGCAGATCATTCATGTTCCGTTAACACAGCGTAGGATTTATGTCTGTGATTTAGTAGGTACGAGTTACCTACTCCTGTCTCAAACACGTTGCCAGAAGTCTGGCATGCAACCCCCTCTGACATTACATGGGCATTCCCTGTATTTATCTCCATTCCTCCATTAGTTTTGTGTTAATCTTGTTTATTACCTCGTTGTTACTCTTTAAAAACTGCCAGCTCATTCATCTTGCAGAGTCTCCCACTCCGATGCTGTCTACTGATTTGATTTAAGGGGCTGTAACTCTTCCGACCTGTCACTGGAAAATATGCCCTGCTTTGGCTCAGGGCTGCTTTAAGGAGCTCAGGGTCTGAATCAGCATCGAGATGGAGGGGCTATTGAAACACATCTCTGTCCAAGGAGTCAGGATGGGAGAGAAGCACATCTGAAAATGACACTTCCCAACAAGAGCCCTCATGGTTTTAGTCAAGTTTGGTCAACTGCCGTAGGGACGTCAGACGCTCCTCCCCTGCTCTCGTAGCAATGGTCACGAAAACTCAGGAGGCTGCAGGAGGGGGAAAGTAGACCTGAGGTTTTCCAGTCCCCAGTCCAGATGTGGGGACCCTGTGAAACCATTACCTCCCATCGGCACACTCGTTTCCCTCCATCTAGATTGTCTCAGAGACTTCTTGGGTGATGATTTCTCTGTGGCCAGAGCGTACGCACACACTGAAGCGCTGCTTGGAAGCCAGCGAATGCTGCTCGCTGAGAGCGCCTAACAGTTTCACCTATTCTGGGAAATGTCAGAGATCTCTCTATTAATCACCTTTGGGGCTCTCCCAGCAGAGCTTTTCCTAACAAACCCGCTTGAACAAGTCTGCACCTAACCCCCGAGCACCCTCCCTCCTTTACCCCCAGAGCGCTGGGAAGGGGATGGAAAAACAGCCCAGGAACACGGAAAGGCGGGAATGCTGAATTGGGAAAACTAGAAATGGAGCCGAGAGATAGGGCCAGAGGTGCTGAACAGATGACCTGGGACGACTGACATGTGCTGAGCACATTGTTGGGGTCACTGAAACCTGTAATCGGGAACAAGGGAGAGGATGTTCCATGATTTTAAAAGATAAAGTTATTTCTGTTCTCTGATCGGGTCTTTGAAACATCTCCCTCCTGGGAAATTCATATAAATGAGAGACATACTCAAGTTACCGTCTAAATAACACCGATATATTAATATTTTAATTCTGTAATGTAGGCTCAGTAAAATAAACAATGCCAAAATCTAGAACTCAGTGATGTGCAAAATAGAAAGTCTCTTCTCATTTGCGTGAAGCAGAAACGATCATGTTTTTTTAAGCTAGATAGCTTACTCTCAGAATGATGGTGCGGAACATTTTTCTGTGTATGCATCATGAATGGAGCTGAAATACTCTCGAATAATAGCAGTTGATCATAATATAATAGGAAAAATGAGAGAATGATATTACAGCTTGCAGCATATCTGGATCCTACGCAAACAGACTTAATCTGCTTTTCAGGCAGGGGCTCCACGACCATTAAGACGAAGTCTGTGTCCTTTCGTAGGACCCAACATATAGATTTGATGTGCAGCAAGGATGAATACCCATTATTAATACCGGTTAAACTCCTGGTATTCTAGCCAGCATGCTAAGTTGATACTGATGTTGACTCACATTTTCTACTGGATGTGAGATAATGGACAGTATCTGATCTGTTATAAAACTGGTGTAGCATGGACACCATGCACGACCTGGYGTAAAGTGAGGGGGGACAGCCTTCGCAACAGATTTGAATCCGCCGGATGCGTTTGTAATCGATGAGTGTATCGTGCCCATGGTGTTTGTATTAGGGTCTAGGAACTCTAAAGCTGTTTTTACGGAAGCATCACATGATGGTCTGAGTTCTAATCTGGAGAACGTGCCATTGGATATTAAACTTACATATGAAGTACTGGATATATTTGGGAAAGAAAGGAAGGAAGGGACTTGCTGGCGATGGTTGATTGTGACTGTTGTGTGTGTATCCATCCGTCACAGCCTGACACGCACACACATTCACAACATGATTTTGGAATGTTGCTATCGGCCGCAGACGAAGCCAGATTTGTGGCTCCTAGTTGCACAGCAGCATGTGGAAGTAAATCTGGGCAAAGGAATTTCCTTGTACCTGTCATTATTTAGATTTTATACAGCACGGTTCCAGCAGAAGTATTTATCTGTATAATCACATCAACAACAGAGGAAACAGAGGCCTACATAAGCATTATGAACAGAGATGATTTTGCATCTGATATTCATTTGACTAAGAGTATGATAATGCAGCTCCAAATCCCTGTAGCTGGACATTGGCATACAAGAGCACAAAGGCAGATTCAATCACCATAGTCCCCAACAGGCAACAAAAACTGATCAGCTCAGTAGAAATACGCTGGTAGGAAGGGAAGAGTGAAAGCCTGAAGGAAAGATGTTGAACAGACCAGTACACAGGTAAATGGAGTTTGCCATTTCTAGGTGGACAAATTTATTTTTTATAAGTGATAAAGTAATAAAATAAATGACTTTGCTAACCTTATCATGACAGCTTGAGCTAGTGTCTGATCATTATTCTAATGCTTTTAAAGAACAAATCTTCTGCCTTTTAGTGAATTCTGGTCTTTTGGGTCGAATTAGGTACCCAGTAAACGGTGATTAAATTTAGAGATATTCTTATGCTACTAAATAAAATAAAATGTGACTAGGGAACACATTAAGGCAGCACACACATGCTCTGTAAGTAAACATTCTTATCTGCAAGCAAAGCGACAATATAGTTCTGCGCATAAATATTGGGGAAGAAAAGTTAGGAATGACCCAGCTGAAGAGAAAGCTTGAACTGGAGTTCACGTCTTAGTGCATACACAAGAGGTCACGCGAGAGAGAAACCCAAGTGTATATTCCCGATGCCGTAAATGATACAAACTYTGGCTCTGTTCTCATGGTCCGAGTCGTATTGATAACGGAGGTCTTCGCTGAGGATCTTGGTGTGTCCAGTACGACTCCGCACTGGAGCCTTTCTCGCAGCGGCAGCACGAATCCCAGCCAGCCCCGTGCTGCTGCGAGCCCCGCGGGGTCTCCGTGCCGAGCAGACCCGGAGGCTTTCTGCGATTGGGATGAGACTGGCAAATAGGTTAAAAAACGACTGCTGGGAGAAGGGATGAGGAACTGGCAGGCGGAGACGGCTGGCATGGTCACGCACACACACAGACAGGGTTGTTGTTCCTCTTGGATCAAATCCTAAGACATTCGAAGGGAATGGTGGCTGCCACTCACCTGGGGGCACGTTAAAGGCTGAGCAGAAAGCCTGGGGACGTCGGGTCTGGGGACTGGGGGGCCTTTCCAGCCTGCGAGAAGGCAGAGCTTTACCCCAGCCTGTGAGGGCTGCCGTGACGGGTCGCTGACTTCTGTCATATATGTAATTGCTATTTTATGAGGAGTAGAGAACTGTGCAGTCTAAGGAAAAAAAAAAAGGCGAGCAAGCAAGCTTGAGTATAAGTTAGAGCTACCCAGGGATTTTTCTAATTCATTTTCTGGCCTCAGTTACGGTTTTATGTGTCTCTTTCCTTTAAGCAGTCGATAAAAACAGTCCTTGCTATGGCAACTACCTCCTTCATCATTTAGACAGACACAACGCATCATTCTAAGGACGCTCGTGCCAATTAGCACTGAAAACTTTTATAGACCAAGTATTTTAAAGGAGCTACTCAGTTACATTAGCATTTTCCATTAACATCTTTATTTTTAGTCATTCAAAATGTGTATTAGTGGTCTGATTCCAACTCTCTATGGGGATAATGTACGACGGAAATTTTGCAGGGATGGTGCTTCCTTGAGAGAAAGGCAGTGGGAGGGAGCGTCCCGGCCTTTGATGCACACACAGAGCACGTCCGTCAGCGCTCGCACTCGGAAGTCCCGGCAGAGCACAATCCTGAATCAAAAGACAAAACTGCTTTTTTTAACTTTCAGCTGCAGCATGGTACATGCCATATTTGCAAAACAGAGCTTGGCGCGTCTGCATAACTCATTGCTGTGGAAAGAGTCATCAGGATGATGTATTGAAACACAGCCATCTCCATTATGGTATGCCATGTATGTTTTTAAAAGCTATTTTTAAAATTAATAGTACTCTGTAATGCTGATAAAGTAGAAAGCATTTATAATTTGTTGCACTCCCAACCTCTTTCTAAATCCACATTAGTCCGCTTTCCACTTGACTGAAGTACATTTTTTAAAAGACATGATGGTTTGAAATTTATTAATAGTGTATTAAGGGAACAAAACCTTTATTATTTAATGGGTACATCATTTTAAAGTGTTATATAAAGGCTGTTGTGCTTACTTTCCACCACTAATTTACGTCTCAGTATTTTATGTCAATGCTCCTAGCGCTCACTGCCACGTGAACATTCATGCTCATCTCACAGGCTTCTTGCTCTTGATCAAGGGGCTGAATAAGGTATGGTACGCTGTACAAGGAGACACCTTCAAAAGCTCCAGCTGGTTCRTGTACCAGAAAGAGTCTACATACATGAATTGAATTTCAAGGCAAGGTATTTAATACCACTGTGAAGGCTCCAGGAAATAGCACTTTGCAGTACATTGAACTTTACGCATACAGCTTTGATTTTTTTAAACATCAGGTTTGAAAGAGCTGGATTCCCAAGAAACCGAGGTTCAAATGGTATGAATTATTCTTTAGCTTTCTCCTTTAAAYAGGCATCTCTCTCTCCAAGCCTGCGACTAACACAAAGAATGGGACCTTCTGGCGATTTACCTCTTCTCTAGCTTATGAAGCCAGGACTTGCGGGAACCGATCTGACCTCAGCAGAGCCGCTTGGTCCCTGCCAGTCCCTCTGTGCTTCTTCTTCATGCCTTTGCCACGCACCTCGCAGSTCTCACCACCCTGTTCTCTGTCTCCATCCCCGAAGGCTTTGCAACTACTGAGCACTGAGAATTAGCAATTATTTTTCTACCAGGTGCTAATAAGGAGCCGGGCCAAGCAGAAACGTYTCGGCTCAGGAAAGACCTTGACGTGAGAGTATTGCTCCCAGGAGGGTTTCGCTGCAGGTCTTCGGTTCCAGGATCTGTCCCCACCCGGGGGCGGTTGCCCGGAGCCCCTGCAGTCCCACGGCAGAGCGGGCGCTGCTGGCAGCTCACCTCCTGGCAGGGTGAAGGTTGGGCTGACGGGGCAAAGCTGATCCCCACGGACGCGGCACCTGAGACTGACTGCCGCTGGGACACGGCTGAACTCCGACTGATCTCGTCTGCTGCCAGAATCGCACCGTATAGAATACTTGATGCAGCTGGACAAAGACTAGGGCATAAATATGCCCGAAAGAATCTATCAAAATTATTAATGGTGTTTTTCTAACCTTTTTCCTGAGGAGATACTCACTTCCAACTGCACTGCCAGTGTTGGCATCCTTGATTTTTTTTTTTCCAAAGAGGTTTAATTGAGCTAGGTATAAATAGCATATCAGTAAACAAGACCTTTTGGCTCTGTGAATCATGTCTAAAATATCTGCAAGCCCTCCACAGCCTCTCTGATGGTGAAGAATGTGCTCATTAGGCTGGTCCAGATGCATTCTGCAATCCAGCGAGAACCTCACTTCTCCAGTAGATACATCACTGCAATATTAATGTACTTGTTTGGAGACAACAAGCGCTACAAGGCTAAGGCAACCGCTCGAAGGACCTTGGCGCGTGTGTCTGTTAGGACTTTCCAGATTTTCAGAGTTCCACCCAAAAAGGGTTTTGACACAAGAATCGCAGGAACCTGTGTTTATTTCATTCCATTTAATTTACCCCCTGCCTCTGAGTATTCCAGCATGACTCAGAAAAATCCCATAAACAAACCTGTACTGAAAGCAAAATGGACACTGGAAAAAATAGCAATTTTTACTCTGAGTTTACTTACTTGGGAATTTCTCAGCTGACTGTTTATATGACAAACATCTCTATTTATCTTGCTTTGGTAATGTAAGTGAATGGTCCCCATCGTCTTCAGGAATGCATTTTGTTTTCCTTCAGTAATCTCCATGGCATTAATTATCTGTGTTAAAGTGCATGTGGAAGTGTTTGCAGCATTGGAAACTCTCTCTTTATTTCTAAAGTCAATTTAGACATAAAAACATGTATACATGTGGATACATACCTACACACTACCCAACTAATTACCTAAATTATAAAACAGACTTGTAAAGCTGAGGTCAAAAAGTAGAGACAAAATACCTCGAAGGTGAAGGGTACATAGAGTGTTGTTTTGACCTGAATAATAAAAGTGAAATGCCTAGATCTAAAAATATTCTAGAATATACTTAGGCCCCAGATTCTTCAAATTTCCTTAAAATGCAAATATGGGGATTGGATCTTTTCTTACTTTGCCTAACTCCTCTTGGAAATTTAATTTGTTGCATTTATACACTGCCTTTTATCTGAGGATTTCAAAATGCACTGCTGATCTTAATTAAAACGATTGTACGTAGGGTTGCATAAGGTTTAAAACTCGTGATCAAGGTAAGGAAAACAAGTTGGTTAAAAAAAAAAAGAAAAAGAAAGAAACCCAGAAGGCTGCTAGCACACAGGAGAACAGAGCCCAAGTCACCCGCCCGAACGACCTGCTGATAATTCCTTTCATACACCGGCGGCACCCTTGATGTCCAGTTCCACTTGGAACCGAACACCGGACTATAAACAGACAAAACCAAGTGCTAGTTGTGATCTCTAATGATAATCCGCAAGCTGCCATGTATTTTACTGGCTGCTACTTTTAAGTCCCCCGTCCCCTGAGAATAACACACATAATAACAGCAGTAAATATATTTTATAAAGCTTCCCAGCTCTGTTTCGGAGCAGTTGCATTAATACAGCTGATATTTTATCACTTCTGGTGGGGATTTAACAGGTTAAAACTGAAACCATGCATGGCATGAAAGATGGCCCAGGTGCCCCCCAGGGACAGTGTTTGGAGGGTGATTTTGTTGTGGGCATTTTCTTACCTGCGCCTCTCCCCATCACGTGGGGCACGGGGGTCGCTGTACTGTCGCGCGGGGCGCAGAGGGGTTTGGCTCCCTGTGGCAGTGAATACGCACCGGTCATGAGTGTTAGTGGAAGTCTTCAGAGGGTCCGCGCTGGACACCGAAGAACCCTGCACAGCTCTGTGGAAAGGGACTCTTGGGTCATAAATGTTTCCCATTATTTTCAAGCTATGACCTAGCTGTTTTATTCCAAAATCTAAAAGAGAAGAGTACTTGCTGTATTCAGGAAAGGTGCC
The DNA here is from genome assembly GCA_035582835.1 of Phoebastria nigripes. Taxonomy (NCBI): domain Eukaryota; kingdom Metazoa; phylum Chordata; class Aves; order Procellariiformes; family Diomedeidae; genus Phoebastria; species Phoebastria nigripes. The sequence goes on from JAYKAV010001588.1 coordinate 1,208,675, forward strand.
CATGAGTTCTCACTGATGTAAAATGCGCCGAGCCTCACCCCAGTGCTGCTCAGCACRCTCGCAGATCCCCCTGCTTGAAGTAATCTCCCATTTCTTTTGTCAGCTCTTAGATTAGGAGCTAATAAAAATCTCAAGCATAATGGATGATTTTATTTTGGTAGTCTTAATGCTAAGTAAACTCAGAGATAAGAAACATGAAGACAGTCCATAATCTTAAACTACATATTAAAAAATTCTTTTTCAAGTATTTTGTAGGCTAAGAGGAGAACAGCAGCCACTCCCAAATTTGGATCCCTCAAGGAAAGCCAAAGCACAGGTTGTACTCAGAACAACACGAAATGGTCACACGTGAACTAAGGTTTGTTTGAGATTTGCTTGCTCGTAAATCTGGGTTTATATCTGCAGTCAGAACAACACAGGCTGAGATTCTTTTCTGGGAAAACTGGAAAGGTTGAAAAAAATGTTCTTGACCATTTCACATTTCCCCGTTGTCTAATTGCTGGTAACGACTTCCCCTGCTCTTTAACGCACCCAGGCACACAGCCCTCGCAGCCCACAGCCTTGGAGCCTGCAGCCGGCCGAAGGGGCTGGGCGGCTCACCCCGGGGGGGACGCGAGGGGACGCAGCGCGTGTTCGGCGCTCGTGCCGCGGGAAGACCTGGTCCCTGCGGCTGAGCTGCAAGGCTTGAGCGTCCCCAAAGCCGGTGGCAGGGSTCGATTTCGGATTTCAAGCTGAGCCCTGCAGGAAGGCTGGCTGCCCTTGATTAAGGCACAGAAAGGTAAACTGCTATATAGAATGAATTACAAGCCCAATATATTACGAAATTTCAGAGGGCATGGAACAAGGAAGGTATTAGTTTGTTAATGTTGTGATCTTTGAGTGCGTTGAATCGGGTAGTCTCAAACGCACATCGTCATGTACCACTTTTAAAAAAATAAAAAATGTATTTTAGTTCTATTGCCCATTTCCAGGCACTGCACTTTCATGTGCTGGGAAAGCTCATATATTCCAATGAATAACATGCTGCTTCTTGTGTAATCACCAGATCCCTGAACTGGCACGGTAGTAACAATTCACTTAAACTATTTGTAATCATAGGACAAGCTCCTCAGTGTCTGTAAATCAGCATCTCTCTGCTGACGCTACTGAAGCTACACTGACTTACTCCAGATCTGAAACGACTATATTAATTTTTTTAACTGAACCTTATTCTTCGCTGATGTGACATCTATGAAGGTCACAGATACGTCTGTGTGATGCCGTATGAAAGGAGACAGTCTTCAGTAAAAAAACCAGACAGTTCATTCCAGTTGATTCAGAAAAAGTCCCAGTACCATTACGCACRTCCCTGTACTCCTCCATCACTTGAAGGCATTGACTGTAAATCCAGGAGTCCAGCCATGGAACCATTCAGTTCATTCACCCCTGAATAATTCTGCTGAGATTGCCAAAAAAGTGGACTTTTAGTACAAACTGTGGTAATGCCTTCTGTGATTTGGTCACAACTCTGTTAAGAGCCGTTTATCAGGTTTGTTTCAGTATTTCAGAAGTATTGGTTTTCTATAAATCTTGAGAAAACCGAAATCGCACTAACGCTCATAATATGCAAATTGCATCTTACTGAAATCCACAAAACTACTCGTAGACTGGAGAACTCTTCTGATTAAAGCAGGGTCCCTGCTGGCTTTAACTAGGTCTATTGTTCACCATGTTCCTTATTGAACAAGAGCTTCTTTTCTGTATAATTAAAAGGACAACATCTGGTTATTTATTCATAGTGCGAAGAATTCCCCAGATACAGAAGAGTAAACTTGGCAGTGACCATAACCCGATGGTCAGGAACTCCTTCAGTGCCTGAAGATGAACACGCAGACTCACCCAGGCTCAGCGCTGTCCCAGAGAGCCCGCAAGCTCCGACACCATCCACAGACCTGGCTGCGCTATCCGTACTCCGGCCTGGGGAGTGCCTCTTCCCTCACGGAGTCCTGTCAAAGGGAGAAGAAATATTGCATGGTGATGTGCACCTCTTTGTGGATTACATGACAAAATCTAGCCATATGCTCATACTCAACCTTTAAGTGTAAATTAGAATCAAGAAGCACACACCCAAATATTAAGAAAATCTTGATTGAACAATAACTCCATTAAGTAAGGTAGCATCCGCCACCTAGGGAGTCATGCAAGAAATGCAGGGAAACACCTAAGTGATTAAAGTTGTAAATAAAATTCTCCTCTTAAGTGTAAACAGTTCATATTCATTTTCACCTGCACCTGCCATGAGGCAACCCGATCTCTGTGCTGAAGGCCCATCACCGAGGAAGGGATGCCACCCTTCCTCCCAGAGAAAACTCACCAAAACGGGGCAGCAGGGTGGGCTCATGAGCACAATTTTGTCTTCATGGCAAATATTGTTGTTTCAACATTGAAAGAGAACAAAAGTGCACTAGTGAGTACTACTAACAGGATGTGTGTTTACATCTTGCCGATGATGTCCAAGCAGCAGTACAAGCTGCATGGAGAGCGGTGTATTGGAAGCCACCAGAGATCGCTGCTTTGGTACTGGCTCCATTCTCTAATGGAGCAATGCACACATTGTCTTAGTTTTTAATCATTTCAATGAAAAATTCCTTACCTACTCACATAGCAAAGCAATGATGATGTAGACTCTCTATCACGTGAAGTCTCTGAATGAGGAACGGGTATCAGCCCAAACCCACGGGCACTGCATGGGCTGGGGCAGCCGGGAGAACCGCACGGCTGGCAGGGCAGGGACTGTCCCACCGCACCTGAGCAAGGTACGCCTCTGAGGCTATAAAAAACACACTGCTGGACCTCATTTTTTGGTTAATAATCCTCGCTTTTGCTAGCTGTTTTTAACCTGATGTTGCTCTTTTTTTCCCCATCTATCTCTGTCCATTTCTTACCAAGCTGAAAAATAAACCAATCGTCACTGAAAATGCCAGGTCAAGAAATGAAAACAAAGAGTTTATTCCTACAGTAAGAGCACAAGTCCTAATGGTAGACTCAGCCCAACAATCTCTCGACCACCACTACAGCAAAAACACAAGTAATTTATTCAATAAATTCTGCCTCATTTTCTTGTCAAAAATTGCCAGTATTCACTATTCAGTTCATCACAAAGTAATTTCTGCAGACAATTCTTGATCTGAAGTTCATTTGTAGTTCATCTTCAGAATTAATTTCTTTTTGTTGGACACATTAATGGCATATTACTTGTAATTCTTCTAATGAGGCTTCCAGCATGAACACTTGCATTTGCAAGTTCAAAATAGGTTTTATGAAAATATTCCCCACTTGGTTAAAATAGATTTACAAAAATGTCCAAGTAAATTGCTAAATATTCATGAGAAGTGGATACAAAATACCCCTGAGCAAAGATAAAATCAGCTAGCCAAATATTTTGGGTAGCCATTTCTGGCTGGGAGAAAAGGGAAGCTGGTGGGACTCTAGGGTCCCCCCGATAGTTGTCCTGTCCAGGGGGACCCCGTGGTGGATGGACTGCTGTGTCAGCATCACAGCTAACTCCAGCCTGGAAACTGTCAGTTTTCAGGTCTTTCCTCAATTGTCGTTATAATTCCCCCCTCCTACTTAGAACACAGTCGCAGTTCACTGGATCAAACATGTAAGAGCTCAAGATTGCGACACTGGTTTACCTCTTGTAGTCTTGCTCCATTATTGGTTTAGGTTCAGTGGCATAACAAGGAGAAGGCAGGCTGCCTAGAAACCTCGTGAATGAGGGGGGAGATAAATTCTTTTGTTCTCTGGATAAGAGAGATGTGTGTAGGCCATGGGAGATGCCAGCTGGGGCTGGGTCTTTCTTCTCACGGCTTTCTCACTGCCTAGCCCCAGGAACGGGAGTTCGGAGGCAAAGATGGTGGCTGAGGGTCTCGGTGCATCTGCAGCGGCTGCTCGCTGGTCCTGCTGGCAGCGGGCTCCCCCGTCCCCCGCTTTCCATGGAAGAATTCCAGGGCTTTGCATAAACSTAAGACTCTGTGGTTTCTGGAATATTGTTTCTTTTTGTGGGTTTCCTTTTCTTCCTGCGTGACTCATGGCATGCCATCGCTGTGTTCAGCTCAAGGTATCTGCTCCCGCCTGCAGCAGCTGAGGCTCTGGCGACCGGCAGCTCCTGAGGAGCCTGCAGAGTTCCTGTCTGACGAACTGATTTCTCTAATGCATCTGGTGAGCGCCCTTCCCTACCTCTGTTTCCCAATAACATTCTAGGTTACATGTTGTCTCTTAGCAGACTCATTTTTAAATGCTTCTAATCTTTATCTACAATTTCTCATAAAAGTATTCCTACGTTGACTTTTTAAGCCATTCTRTTGGAGATGCTGACTCCTCTGTGTTAAATGAATAGTGAGTTAATGAGTGGCTCTACTTCTGTATTGAATCTTCTTGACTTTTTTTAGTTCAAAATCAGAATCGATAATCCCTTGATCAAGAACATGGAGATGTTAGACAATAATATTTTTCATGGCTCTATTGAGAACAAATGTGTTTGATGCTTCTGTAGAGAAGCCAGAAACAAAAGCGGGGTTATTTTTGTCAGAGCCTCTGCCAGATTTCTCTGAGCTCTGTGTCTATCAGAAAATAAAAGGCCTTATTTAAAAGATATAACCTTTACCACTGTCTCCTGCAGGTGAAGTCCCAGTTCCCTGAAGACAAAGGCAGAGCTCTCATTAAGATCTGAGTCAATATACTGGCTCTGGGTGAAGAGGGGTTACTGATTGCATCTGCACCTCTTTGAAAGCAAGCCAGAAGCTGGCCTTCAGGTCGAAACACCGGTGCCCCTTTCCCTGTTTTAGTAGGAATGCTTCTGCGATGGCTTTGGCACCTGACATCCCCTCTTGTAAAAGCTGGTGGGACTCACGGCGGGAGCTCGGCCGGGGTGCAGGCTGCCCGCAGGAGCTCCCGGGGCTGCGGGCTCACCCACGTCGTGAGCAGAGCTGGATAACCCTCCCCGGGCTGCGAGGAGCAAACCCCAGCGAGACCGCCGAGCTGAGCAGGGCTGTGCGGGGGGGGCTGCGCAGGTACCTGCCCTGCTGTTTCCAGAGTTTCTCTCCTCAGCACTGACACACTGATGTAATCCTTAACCAGCAGCATCGCCTGTGCAGCCAGGAATAAATACCATCTGGCTCATTAAGATTTTGTGCTGCAATATCACAGATTTGTCCCTGTGGAAGACTGTATATGTAAATGCGATGTGCGCTTCCCCGGCTGCCGGCAGCCAGTGGGGAACTTTGCTCCAGTAAAAATAAAATCAGCTGAGCAAGTCTCTCCCTAATCCTCTCTCATTCTCTGAAACAGCCAGGGCTCAAAGGGATTTGCAGCATGTTTCTGAGGATGAAATACTGGTGATTAACATTCATGCCAGGGCTACTCCTCATACATCTTTAATTTCAGTTACACAAAATAGCGGCCAGGTTAAGGGGAAGTGCCAGGATCACAGGTGAACAGGTAACGTGTCTGGAGGACTCGGGTCCTGCAGCCTGGAAATGCTTCCAACAAGTTCTGCTTGCAGCAGAATAGCTTACAGGAGATCTGTTAGTATTTGGGGTACATATATTGAAATAAACTGCATAGAAATAATCACAGGTCGAAGAGAACTGGCAGCTCTGTGGGGAGGTTAAGGCTTTACACTGCCCTGTCATGCCATAGGTGTCAAAACAAACTACGTTTTCTGGAGGAGAACTTGTGTGAGCTTGTATTGCCCTAATGTTTGAAAGAATCAAAGAATATGGAGAAGGCTAAAGAACTGCCAAGGCTCGTACCAGAGCAAACTGGGAATTCAAGGAAGCGGTGATATTACGGGAAGATCGTGGACGCAGCCCTGACGTACTGAGCACCTGCGCTGCTGCATCCCACGTGGGAATGGGCAGCCCATCAGCCTGAGGCTGGGGGGCCTTAAATCTCCTCTTCCCCCTTAGTAAAGCACTCGGCGGGGGGCACGTTTGGCAAATTGGGCGCCCCAGAGAGATGCTGCATTCATCACRTGATTAAGCCAGTGATATTCGGAAAGCAGATTTGCCAAGCAGCAAGAACGTTTCTTCAGTAAAACCTGGGCAACCGTATTTCACAAAATAGCTCATCCTCCAAAGAGCTTTTATTCATATTTTAAACTTGGCCTTAATCCTATTGTATCTACTTAGTTAAAATGAGTAATGACAGATCAATTGGAATGTTGATTGAGAAAGTACTGGAAAGGTTTGGCTCCGAAAATGGAAAATCTGACTATCTAACAACATAATACAGAGACCTCTCCTTAGATAGTAATGAAAAAATATCCCGTAAGTGAGCCTGGGTGATTCTTTACATATTTCTTGTTCACTCCTTAGAGAACAATCTCTGTCCGTTAAAAAACAGAAGACAGAGGAGAAATGGGAGAAATGTTCTCAGAGCAGAGCTCCAGCTGGAAGCAGGCCTCCACCCCTTCCTGACCTATGCCTTGCACATCAGGATTGAGAGTGGTTTCAGTGTAATTGCTTCAATTTTACACCAGTTTGTGATATTCCTGACATGCAGGAGTTATCACATATTCCGGAACTGGGTTTTCAACTTGGTCCAGCGAAGGCTGCAGTAATTCTTCTGTTGATTTCAGTGGGTAAAGTGTCCACTAACTTCAGCAGAAATTAGCTCAAGCTGTAAGTTGGCAGTGTCAAAACATGGGCACATATATTACTAATTTTACAGATTTATATAGTTATTTTGCATATTGTATAGCAATAATTAGGTACAAAGAGTGTTTGCCTTTAAGGAAGCAACAAAATAAATCAAGTGTCTTGATAAAAGTCAGCAACTCATGCTTATCCATGATTAATTACATGCTACTTTTAAAGTAAAAAAAACCCAAAATAAAACCAAAAGAAGCTGTTTGTGTAATGGAGAACAAAAATGTAACTATTTTCTTTTAACAGAGTGCATTTTTAACATTGATTCAGAGAAATTTCTATAGTTTTTAAAAAAGACCCATCTCTGGAATTAAAGGAATTTTGGATTTTGTAGTGAAAAATAAATTATTTGGAAAGGAAAATTATAACCATACAAGAAACTTCTTGTCCTGATATAAAATTGTTGCCTATATAGTTTCTCTGATAATAATTTTCWTGTCTATGTTCTCCTCCATTCAAAGATCATTTTGGTATTCCCAGTGGCTAGCACTCATATGCCTGTCTTTCCACCAGAAATACCCACTGGCTGGCATCAGCAGTTTAGAAATTGGGAAAAAGGGGCCAAAATACAAATCGTCCCCAGATCATGGGCATCTGTGGCTGCTTCAGAAACAGATACGGATCTTCCACAGCACTGTGCTGTAAGACCAATTGTTTTTCTCCAGGAGAGATGACAGTGTTACCTCCTGTAGTTACGGCAGTCCCTGGAAGTTGAAGCTCTTCAGCCAGGGGCATCTTCTAATTACCGCTAGAAAGCAGAGGCCGTCAGGCAGGACCCGTTAGCAAAGAGCCCTCCCGGCTTTTGGGGCTGGGGGTTAGGGGACTGAGATATGAGGGACTGATGAGGCAGAGAGCTGGCTGGTGAAGTAAGTACAGCTGAAATGTTTTGTTCTCTCCTCCTCTGAAAAATGACCCACGGGGGCCGTCAGGGCGGCTTGCGCCAACTGCAAGCTCAGCTCAGCAGGGATGCAGTGTCCACGTCCTGGTGTGAAGACTTGAGTGGGCAATATAAATAACACACTGCGACTGTGTGACCTGTCAGAGCAACCGTAAAAAATGAGGTAGTGCCAGCCATAGGAACAAAAACCCACCGGCAACCTGCAACTCTAGTGCTGCAGAAACAACCAGGAGTTTCTCAGTTCAGACGTCCCCGAGGTAAAGGGTTAAAGGAAGGGTTAGCCACGATACAACAAAATTCTGGTGGGTTCACATCTGGGATTTTTACTTATTACCCACCTCCTGCATGTGCTAGATGTCAGGCAGCTCTTTACGCAAATAGCCAAAAACAACATTAAGCACAATAAATTATAAAACTGACATTCATTTCTGAGGCATTACACTGCTGGCACTCATTGTGAACGGGTATTCCCAGCTGCTGCTGCTGCTGCACCATACCTTCGGGATCAAACCTCATCCTTATTTCTATTCAGCAGGTCCTCTGATGTTATCACCTAAAACCATCTTTTGATCCAAAAAGTCAATATCTAAATCCACAGCACCATGGGTGAGAAGCTTAATACTTCCTTACGCTACAGAACACAGCGCATCAAAGACTAGGCTACCAGATGGGAAGTGACGATGGGACCATAGGCAGCTGGAAGGGCAACAGTGAGCTTAGGGGCTGCAGAGCCGCAGGGATATCAAACATTCTCCTGCTAAAACACATTTTACACAGGAGCCAAGTATTTCTGAAGAGAACAGGAAGGAAATAAATCATATGGGTTTGAATATGATTGAAGCTTTATTGATGTAAGGTAGTCCTGAAAAAGTTTGCGTGAGGTATCTGGAGAGATGGAGGGATTGCTTTGGTGAAGTTTGTGACCTAGCGCTGAAGAGTTATGAATGGAAACTTCTACTTCTGCCACAGGTGGTAGTAGGCAGGTTATTTACTTGTTGCACCCCAACTCCACAGTGTCCATTGCAGCTCTGCTTCCCCTCCAGCTAATGCTGACCTGCTTCACGTGGATGCGCACCTCTCTGGGGCAGGAGGTTCTGGGCAGATGTGCAGCCCTGAGCAGACTGTCAAATGGGGGGAAAAACTCATTTTCTTTGCCACACCAGATGTCAAACATTGAGTAGGAGCTCAGCGGGAGCTGCTCGGTGAAGCATGGTGCTACCATCAGCATCCTCCAGGTGAGAAGGTGGCTCTCAGCCGTCCCTGAGGTCAGTGGCCGGCAGGGCTGGGCCCCTGTTGGGGCTCCCAGCTGGGGCTGGTGCCGGTCCCGCCATATGCCATGTGCCGCATACCACGTGCCATGTGCCAGTTGCTCTTCCCCGGTGCCCTCCGGCATCCCTGCATGAGCTGTGCTGGGCAGTCAGTAGCGGGAGGTGCTCACCTGGGCAGGACGTGTGACCAGTGCTGCAGTAACGGTGACGGGGAAAGCAGAGGGGATGAGGATGTAATTTCTGGATGCAAGTCCCTTGCCAGTCCTTTTTCTCGGCACAATGGCCCATCAGAAGTACATCTGAAACCTTATTTGTCCATCCTGAGTGAAACCTGCTGCTGCTTTATCAGTTTACTCTGATGTGATCGGAAAAGCTGACCAAGAAGAGATACGGGAGCTTCACAAATGATTCATCTTTATTTCAATTTCCCGAAGTGATGTAATGCGCCGTGACAGGCTCATATGAAGCATGAGGCATCCACTGGGACATGTAAAAGGAAGTTGCTATTCCTGCCACTAAACATCTGTAAATATTAAATGGGCTTTACAAGTATTTTCCTAGTTGCTGAACAAATTTAGAGCTTGAAACATTTAAAGGAAGGAAGGAAGGAAGGAAGGGAAGAAGGGAGGATGATACTGACACTGGAAACTTTTTTCTATATTTCTTTGAAAAGCAAACACATTTACTTTAGACTTTTTATATGCCACCTGAAAATTAAAGTGGCGTCAGCCATTCTAGGATTTGTGGCTTATTTGGCCTTTCACTACAAATTAATTATGTGGTTGTTAACATCTTGGTTTTGAAAAGTTGTTAATAGGTACGAGCAATGGTTACATGATTCAAACTGAAAGCTGTCTGTAATCACACGTAGATAAACTGGACCAAAATCTAGCTCTTATGAAAAAAAAAAGTTAGACAGCGAGCTCTTTAGGACAGGGACTGTCTTTTTCCTGTCTTCAGCATCCCCTGTGCCAGGGCCTGTGATAATAACGGCTCTTGGCTGAAGCTGGCCGCAGTCCCTGGTCCACCCCGCTCCCCTTCACAGGGGATCTGATGTTACTTCCCTAAATCAGTGGTGGAAGTTTTCCTGGTGTAAATTCCTTTCCTTACAGGGGTCGTGAATCCCACCCTGATGCTGCAACTTGGAATATCCTTGTTCCTCAGAGAAGCGTACAAGTATAAAAGCAGGGATATAGCAAAGCATTAGTGTCCCCAAAGCTATGACTTTTTTCTAAAAAAGTTAATGTCCAGATAAAAGGAGGAAGAATGCAGGAGCAAAGATATGATGGATTATTCAGATATATAGCAATAGGCATGAAAGAGATGCTTAAAGAGCCAGACAGACTAATGTGGAGATGATATCTATGTTTGGAATACCTGAACTGAGTTAATCTTACCTTTTATTAAAACTCTCTGTTGAATTTATCTGTTAATAATTAACTCTTGACAAGAGACATCTTTCTCCGTGAATAGGTTCTGACTAATGTGAGACACATTAAGGGGGTGAATAAGAAGATCAGGGCCCATTCCTGCAAGGCAGCGAGTGGTGACTGCTCAGTGCTCGGGTCCTATGTCTGTTCTTACACACCATAGCCAGGCCTAAACTCGGGGAATTTGCTGTCACACTGAAAGCACGTCCCTACTGATATGGCAAGGGTATGGCAAATCTATAAAACGAGGCCCCAGGGCATCTAAACAAGTATTTCAGCTCTTTATCCCATACCCCATTATAACCAAAGGCTGGCAAAGGGCATCCCCATTTGAGCAGCATGGGCCAGATGAAAGGCTGACACGTATCAGGAGAGCAGAGGAGTTTTTCGGTGGCACTAAAAGCTTGCTGCCGTGCAGTAAGACATTGGGGTATAGGCTTGAGTAGCAAGAGTCCCTGAGAGGGGGTCACACGCCTCCGTAACAGCTTTTCTGGAAACACTCCATTGATCCTTTGCTAAGCCAGGAGTCAAACACTGCATATTCCAAAAGGAGACTGCAAATGCTCAGGGTGAGCATTCAGACCTAACTCTTGGTTGCTGCTCAGTCTTGTCTTACCTTCAGGGCACCATTAAATTAAGGTATTATCTCCAGGGCAGCTCTGAGATGAGCTTCTACTTTAGTGAGCTCCCACCTTCTGTCCTTGCCATTTCTTCCATTTTTACATCAGTCATAATTTTAAAAGGAGGGGTTGGGGGCAGAGACAGAGCCCTACAGCACTTTATAGGGCAGATTCGCATCCTCTCCAGGGAAGGAACTGCAGTTCTGCTTCTGCGGTCGGTAGGCAATAAGCTGTCGTCGCTGGGATTCCAACTTGGCCCTGCCATACAGCTTTTATTCATTGCTGCTCTCTTAATTAGACTGTAGCCCCTTACAAGCAGGACTTACTTATAATGTTATATTTTGTATTTATTTATTCTCACTACATGTTAAATGATAATAACAGGTAGCTTAAGGACAGACTCTGTTGGTTCCTATTCCTTGCTCCCATTTCAATGCCTTCTCTTAGGCATTACCTAAATTAATTCTTTATTCTTTACCCAGCAATGATCAAACACAGGTGTTTCATAGAGGAAACCCTGGAGCAGGCAGCTAGAGCCTGACCTTAGTCCTTTTTAAATCAATAGCAAAACTCCCAGCGAATTGAGCATAAAGTAATCTCTACATAAACTCCCTCCTGTCTTCAACAATTAGAGGTTGATTTACAGCCTGAAGGCTGAGATGTTTCACCTATTAGAGTGGCTACTTAGAAGACCTCCTTTCTCCTTAGACAGCAGAGCCCGACAGAGATACAACATAGGATTTTTAAAAAATCAATGTTTGTACAATTAGGTTCTTTTCTTTCATACTTACCACTTACCTCCTCTTACAGTTCACAAATACTTTTAACACACACTCAGATTTTTTAACTAAATCGCATGAGTGCAAATATTTTTATTACTCCACTGGAACATGTGGATTTGCCGAAGCCAAATGCAATTTAATGTGCCTTTAATGACCTTTGTGAGTAAGCACAGCCATATTCAGACGGGTAATCAACAGTGGGATGATACTTGTTAGATTGCATCAATTTAAGTCCAGAATGACTTTGCCCTCTAGACCAACGTTAATACATTGTCACAGGAAACAGGGCAGTTGATCCCGGTTTCTCTGCTAATGACAGTAAGTAGCAGTACTGAAAAATGAGCTGGCAGGTATGTTCAAAGAGAGTGGTTCCCACATTATTTAGACTGCCCACAGATCTTTTAGCACTGAAGCACAATTTTGCAGACAGCTCCTAGGATGGGTATGTGAGAATTCAGCTAGGTCTCTGAGTCTATATTCGAGGTGAGAATTTCCCTTTTATTTTGTACGGCAGAGGAAACTAAGGAAATCAATCAACAAGTGCTCAGATGCACCTCCTGATAAGTCTGAGTTCTGCTGAAAAGAAACAGGAATTATACTAATCCACAAAATCAAGAAGGTGCTCCAGTTGAATGCATGAACTTGGCTTTTTCCTTTTATCTGAAGGGTCTTTGGAAGGACCGAAGTGATCTCCCAAGCCAGCTGCAGACGTACTTCCAACACCTCCGTCATGAACAGATTCATTCTGGAGAGGTATGGAAGTAGTACTTCGACTCTACGCATACTGATTTGAGGCAGACGCTGACATATTTGGGCAAAGTTACACAAGACATCTGTAACAGGATTGTAAAGTGAAGCACAATATCCTCAATATTAGACTAATGTTTTCATTCTTAGGTAATCCCTCTCAGGATGATTTCTACAAAAAGGAGTAATAGTAAATGGGAGAAAACCTTCCATGAACTGACTTTTTTGTTGTTGTGTGATCCACTATTGCACAAAAAAGACTTGAATATGTCTGCTTGACGGATGATTTTTCATAGCAAAGATGAGAGGAACAATAATGTTGTGTGAGGTTGGACAGATATAAGGAGTTTCCATTATTGAATATGTGACAAAATCATTCTTTTTCCCTCAAAAGCATAGCTGAGAAAATGTAGGCAGTGGGCACTGGCATGCTGCAAATGTACGTGTAATGAACCAAGTGTCTTTTGTGATTTACAAGAACAAGCGAAGCTATTTGTTTATCATGATGCAATACCGGAATTTGGAAACACAAAAAGAAACGTTGTTACATAGATTATTTCTGTGTTATGAAGTAATGCAGTGCAATAGGGGTCGAACTGCAGATTCAAACAGTTGGTGCTGAGGATGCAACATCCATATTACACATATTTGGGGCTTTTCACTATGGACTCCATCTAGCAGATGCTCTATGGACTAACACATTGGCAGCTGGAGCACATAAGGGATGCTGCTGGAACACATCTTCTGGTTTAGTTTTATTGGAAAGTAATCAACGTTGCCTTTCAGAAACGGCTCTGTGATGCAAACTGAAAGGGATTAAGTGAGAATGTCTGGGAGACTCAGTTCAGAGGTGGGCTGATTTGAAAGAAAATGCAAACACGGTGCACTCATTCAGTGGTCAGAAAGGAGAAGCATCCAAGGGCTGAAAACTGAAATCATCAACACCTCTGCGGACTTTGCATCCAAACCTCAAGATGAATGAAAGTGAGATTTTACTCACCTATTACTATTCAGATTTCAGTTGTGCTTTTGGGTTCCAGCTCTGAACCAGGAATAATCCAAACTATTCTCCAGGCAGCCCCATGGGCACTGTATCTATGGACAGCCTCCTCACACCAAAACCTGAAGGCGGGTACAGAGTAATAAGTAATAATTTAAACTTGCATGCTTGACTTGTATGTCTGTTAGCACAGTATAAATGTTATGTTTTAAGCACATCTTAATTGAGTAGAGATACCATGTTAAGCTGTAACACTTGCAAATGTTTGTCTATACCTTGTGTATCCTTTCTTTCTCTTTACTTTCCTGTAATTGTTGTACATATTTTTCCAATATTCCCTGTGCTACCACTGTACTGCTTTCTTTGCAATAATATGTTTACTTCTTCCATATGCTAAGACTGTAGGCAGTACTGAAGAACCAAAATCTCTTCAATTTCTCCCTTTCCTCCTTGCCTGGAAGGTAGGGCTTGTATTCCTGTTTTCTCCAGCCTGTCAGTGCCCAGCCAGCCCCCAGTGAAGGAGCTGTCATCTCTGGCCACCCACCAGGTGGCAATGTGGTAAAACACTTAATTTAAGCAGGCTGTTAAAATACTGACCAAGTGGCTGCATAAGCAAAAATGCCAAATTTTAAGGGATCTTTAGAGTTAGGAAAATAGGTTGGATTTATGGGAAGAGTATTGATCTCTAATGGAACTGAGTCTGCTGTAAATGATATTTTAGAGGATTTGCCTGTTACTACAACTATGAAAAGTGCATTTAGTGCTAACTGACATACATTTTCAAACTATCCGAAGCTTTAGAGCTAATGAAGAAAACCCAAGGTGACTACAGTATTTATGAATAAAAACTTACTAGTCCATGAAAAAGATTGGAACACCACTTTATTTAGAAACTCACAGCAGTGCAAGCAATTATCTACAGGCAGAGTTATGTAAACCTTTCATGTTCACAGACACGAGGGAAGGGGTAAATGTGTGAGGATTAGTTCCAAGATTACCCCAAGCTGCTTTGTTTCCTGGGACTGACATTTTGGTAGGTCCCTTTTTTAGTTAAGTTATTGTTCTGTACTTCTCAAGACTGAAAGTAAACCGACTTGTTTTTAAATGTAAATCATATTTTAAAAGTCATAATGTTAAGATGAGACATCTGAAATTTTAAAACATTGATATGCGTACACAATAGCTGGATCATTAATAGCAGTGTTTATATAGTATCTCTCATTGCACAAGATCCCAAAAGAACTTTGCAGATAATATCCTGCAGAAGCTATTGTAGCTATAACACAAAACATCTGGGCCATGGCAGTTTAAAAATTCCATTTTAATTCCAGCTCTGCTCCCCCCTAAAGTCAATGGACTGTTTTGCCTTCCAGAGTTGAATTAAGCCCTTTGTTTTCTTTTGGTCCTTGAAAATAAGAGAGAAATGAATTACGATAGTTTTGTTCAGCACCTCTTGCAGAGACCAAGTTTTAATTGCATATGTCCTGCCCAGATAGCCGACTGGCACCTGCAGTGAACGCGGCTGGGGTTTCCAGATGACACACAACCTGATTAGAAAGACTGTTTCAGGGTACTGTGGGACATCTGGAAATTCCAGATAAGTGTTACAAGGCTTCATAGCCTTGACAAAGACCTGAGCTTCTGAGGAAACCTGAATATATTTGGTAACCTTATGAGTGGCAGCAGAGAACAACCCCCAGAACTGTTCACTCTATATTCACAAAACCATGCAAGCCCCCCAGAGTTGATTAGGTTAATGAACTCAAAAAGCAGAATTCTTAAGTACTGCCTCTTGACCACAAAGGACATCATCAGCGAAGAACAAGTGCTGGGAATAAACTGCGTGTGCATAGAAGGAACATGATTTCTTGGGCTGCTTTTAACCCGTAGGGGATGTACTTTGAACATTGGATCTTGTGCATTTCCAGCTTGCGTTCTGTGCTGGTTTATGCGGGAGCCGGAGCCCGAGCAGGGCCGGTGCCATTGCTGTGGGCTGGGAGCACTGGGGGGTGCTGGGACCTGCCTCCCCAGGCTCCCCAGAGCTCTTCAGCAGCTGGGTTGCCAGCGAGCAGCGCTCCTGTGCAGCTGGTTTCGGCAGCAGCAGCAGGGGTGGATAACCGTCCGAGTCTGGCTGAGGAAGGGCTGGCAGAGCCAGCTGGGCTGTTTCATGTTTCCACCACTTTTCACTCTGTTCAGTCATGAGAAGACTTCCAGAATGCTTTGGTCCCGACTTGCAGCCTGTGTATGGCTGGGCTGGAGACGTGGACTTCATCAAGATAAAAAATGCACACATGGGAGCGTGCAAAATTGAAATAGAAAGGTTGCTCTGGCAGCTTCAGTGCAGTTGTTCAAAACCAGAAATACCAGCTGGCTGGAGACCTGCTGATAAAGGTTTTCTTTCTTATGTTGTCTGTGTCATCCCCTCAGACATCCAGCCAGGAGCATTTTTCAGCAGGAAGATGAGTGGATAGATACTTAGGCTATTCCTGCCTTTGTCCTCCTGTTCAATATGGTGGGGTAAATTCAGTCAACAGGAGCTCTGCTTTCAGGCTGCCTGTTCTCTGAAATGCAGAGTGTGGAACTGCAAGCCTTGGTAGTCACCCGGGACGCAGAAACAGGAATGTTGATATAAATTGTTTTCTCCCCATCGCTACAAGATGCTCAAAGCTTAGGCACTTTATTTGACAACACTCAGGTGTTTTCTTGAAAGGAGCAAGGTAAGCTTTCCTACTTCTACAGTCAAAGGATGCAAACAGCTTGTTTGGATAATACAAAGGCAGAAGAAGACAAAATTGTGTCAGAGGCAAAAAATCTCTGAAGTCTTTGAGGAAAACTTCCCTATTACTCTGTGCTGTAAGTCACTGTATATGAAAGAAGATGGAGGATAAGGGGGAGAGAGTTGTCTAGGAAGGAATGGGAGGGGGAAGAAAGGAGGCTTGATTGTGAAAAGCAAGACAGAATATGAATTATGTAAGCAAAACAGGCAGAAAATGAAAATAATGAACAAAAGAACAGGCTGGCAAACTTTGTTAGAGCTGCAAAGCGTTTCTGTGTAAATCTACTTTTATTTCTGGTGATTCACGAAAGTGAAAGTTAAAATGCACACTAGATCCCTCCATCTTTCCTGCAGGGTTCATGACTATGAAATACAATGTACAAATCCAGTGGCACCTGACTGCTTTAACTGAGAATCTGTCCCACGGAAATGAGTGTGACCCCTTCTGCCTTCCAAAGCCGTCTTCAGTCATGCAAATGGACAGGACAGCTAACTGGGGCAGACAGTGTATGACTTTCAATGATACCATCTGTATCATCCTCTAGAATTTTTCAGATTGCTGTTAATACCTCAAGCAGTGATGCTATATCCCCACAGACAGCAAACCAAATGAATTTTGCTTTTCTGGACATTTTCCTTCACCATCTTGTTTTTAAAATGCTAGAGGCCATTCACAGAATTTGCTGAGGGCAAGTGCTGCTTCAATTGCATCGCCTTTGCTACCAATGATTTTAAGGCAATATAAAAGTCATCTTCCTTGTGTCCTTTTACATCTCGTAGATTGTGAATCCCACAGAGCACTGATTTGGAGAGCAGCATATTCTTTGCCTTTGTGTTGTCAATGATGAGACGCCTCATTCTGCTTCAGGGGATTTTGCTAGGTGACTCTCGAGGGAGGTATTTCCATTCTTGTTCCTGCAAATCACTCCAGCAACAGTCTGAGAATGTAAGTCTTAAGTCAGAGGGAGGACCACTGCAGTAGCGAAATATTAACTTATCCAAATTCCTAGTGGTATCACATAAAGGATCAAGCTTCCCTTAATTGTGCTAAAATCTTAGTGGTTACTAAATGGCTATCATTAAATTATACTTAAAATTACTTCTAATTTTATATAAAGCATATACGAGACTTTTCTTGGCAGAGCTATTCAAATCATGCCACGTATCAGAGGTTGAGTTTAATTCTTTGTGAATTCCTGTGGTATTCATGAAGGGAAGAAAATCTTAGCATGACATTCTTTCTGGGAATAAATTAGTCAGCCCCAGTATCTTCAAATGGTTTTAAATGTCTTCCTGTGAATTTCTATCAAATATGTTTCCAGATTTAGATGAAACATGTATTGAAGGAAAACCTTCCAGGAAGCTTCTACAGAAGGTCAGGGATTACAATAGATGATTGCATTGCAGCAATAATATACAGGAACATATATAGCTACAAAGAGATACTAAAGGCTTGGGAGAAATCCTGCTGCCGTAGCAGTGAATGGCAGAACTTATTTCTCCACTTATTGCATTGGTAGCAGCATTTCACCTTGAAGCTGTGGTTATGTTAAAAATACTTGTGTACCCTTCACCACAATTAGCACTGGAAATCCCGGCTGTAGGGAGGAGCTGTGCCTGCAGCGGCAGCCTGCGGATGGGTTCCYGGTGGTTTCCGTGCGGGTGGCAGAGGTCTGCTGTTGAACGTAGATAGGGCACAGCTCAGAGTGCAGGACCAGAGAACTTCTTCCCAAAGATCCTGTTAGATCAAAAATATTAACTGCTTTCAGATTCAAGGGATAGAGAATCATGAAATATGTTTGGTTTTGCTCTGTAATTTTTAATCTTTTTTTTAATCTTACACTTGTCAATTCTCTATCAACATTATATAAACAGGYTCTTAAAACAAGCATGCCATACCCTGAGCTGGTATTCCTGCAAGKAACATGGAAAAGAAACATCTTGGAAAAGTTTAAAGAAGACGTCCATGTGATAGCGTTGTACTGCTTCTAATTAAAACACTTCTGTAGCTGCACACTTCAGTTGTGTTCTGCAATCTTCTGCCACTGGACATGTGCCTGCTGAACAGAGCTGAACAGACCTGATTTACAGGTATTTACTTAGGCAAGATACTTGTATCTGAGCACACTTTGGGGGGGTAGTTATTCATAAGGCTTTCAAAGGAGTCTAAAGGCTGCAGTCACATAAATCCTGTTGAAAGTCAGTAGCTGTTGGGTCCTTCTGTGTTTGAATTCAAATACAGTTTGAACTTGCCTTTATGTTTTATCTCCTTTTCTATTTAAAATGCACCTGCTGCATTTGACCTTGTGGATCATAAACCCTCTTGGGTCGATGTGAATTTGTGGCACATCCATTACTGCCCTCTGAATTTGGTGGTGTTTGCTGGTAGGTTTTTATCCAGGAATATTTTAATCTCTTCCTCCAAAGCAACTTTTTCATACCCCAGGGGCACCTTTTATTTGGGGCTTTTACGTTATCTGGACTACGTGATGCTACTAGGAGATCCGGAGTGTCAGCACATTGTGAATTTTCTCATGAACATGCCACTGATACATAGCTATTCTTTGCTTTAAAACCTTCTGTCCCTGAGGTGCTGTCTGACTGCCTGTCAGATACTTGCAGCTGGATGAGCAGCAATTTTCTGTAGCTGGGTATGGCAAAGACGGAGGGAATCTTCTTCGGCTCCGTGGAAGCAATTAGCTGCCACAGCTCTCAGTGCTGGGGGAGGATTTTAGCAGCTTGACCCTTTCATGTTTGGACCCAGAAATGATTCAGGTTATTCTGTCATCCAGATGAAATTTAGCTTATCCAGCGCTTTCATCTAGAAGTAGCTGTTGCTGCAGAGGAGGGACAGAAGGAGGAGGAGAGAAGTCACACTGATCCTGCACCCTTGTAATTCAGTACTGGTTGAATGTCCTGACTGACATCATGAGGAACTCGCTGCTGTGGAAAAACCACCCAATCCAGATATATGCGGGCTCAGCCAGCCATCTCCCGCTTGCTTACAGGAGATACAAACCTCTTAGTTTCTGCATCAGAAGCAGGACTGAAAATGCCTTTTTTATCTTTATTCCACTAAAGAGCAGAGCTTCATTCTGGGATCAGGTGGCCTAGTGCGACTGAAGTAACAAGTTAATTTTAATAGTAAGATACATAGGAGTACTTTAAGTTCTTGATATATCATTGGCAAAATAAAGCGGCTGCACCGATGAGCACATTTCAAGGCCTGGCCCAGAGCCTTTCAGCATCAGTAAGATTTCCGTTTATTTCCTTTGGCTTTGGAAAAGGCACCTACAGAAATAAGCCAGAAATTAAAGTGGATGCAATTTGATTTATACCTGAATGACTTAACATCTACAATGGAGAAAGCCAACGAAATATCAGCAGTGTGCAGTCCATAAAAGCATATGATAGCTTTTTAAAGTCATAGCAGGCATACACAGGAGGGGACACCTGAAGCTGCATGGAGGACACTGAAAGTTTGGGTCCTTTCCTGCCTGATTTTTATCTAAGGCAAAGAAATTTGCACCRCTGATTTGTTCACCCAAAACAGGCAAAGAGTGAGGGAAATACCCCAAACTAACAGACAGGAATAACAGAACTGTCAGGATGAAATATATAAAAATGATTTTTTTACAACTAGGTCTTTCCATCTTACCAATTCAGAAGGTGAGTGCTCATGCAGGTTTTTCTCAACTGTTTTATTTACTTTTGAGATAAAATTTACRCTCGAGCAGAGAGACGGGGACAAGGCAGTGTAACCTGAGGAGCACCGGTACGTTGTCTTACGCATGAGTGGAAGTGGCAGGGGACCGTGACTAGAACTGTCCCCTAAACTCTTTGTTCTTCCCTTCCAAGTCTTCTGGACAAAGAACAACATCGCTGGACAAAAACCAACATTGCTTCCTTGACAGCGCCTAGACAGCGACTGCAGAGCAGTTAGAGATAATGTTAGGTTTTGCAGGCTTCTCCCCCTGTGAAAATCCAGCTGTGAAAATGCTGCTGTTCAGAACTTCTGCCGGGTGGCTGATGCTCTTTTCACAGAGCTGCTGATGCTCTTTTGCTGCTGCGGCAAAGGTGCCAGTCGGCTTGCTCTAACTGATCTACCATGAAGTTCAGCCACAGGATGAAGAGGAAAGTAGTGCAGCAAAAAAATAAAGATAAGTAAACTGAAAAGGAGTAAGTAACCATATTATAAATGGTTATTAAATAATTTACTGAGCCCCTTTGAGAAAGTGCTTTACTTCTGGGGATCTGAGCTTAAACATCGTCAATTAAAAATGACCTTGTCAAAAAAAATATGATTAGCTTAATTTCTGCAGTGCTGCTTGTTGATAATAGCCAATTTGTGAGTTTGTTCTCTGTAAGACTCAGAATTTTTTGACAGTTAATAACTGGTTCACTGTATGGAAGCATTAACATGTTCTCAAGGATGGGGAATAGGTGTATAAAGACATGGTTCGGGATTGCTTTTTTCAAACTGTTTCGTCTTTCTTTTATACAGCCAACAAAAATATCAGAAACCTTCTGAGCAAAATGTTCAGTCACCTAGTTAAATAAAATATGTTAAAAGTACTTCTACTTCATTGTGAAGTATAAATGAATATACTAAAGGAGGGTGTAGATAATTCTAATAAAATTGCAAGACTACTGTTTCTTCCCTCATGAAGAACTTATCTCCTCCTCTAGCAGAGGGGATTAAAAAAAGAAAAAAGTGTATACTAGTTGTTTTGGAGAACAACAGCTGCATACCATTGGGGGAGTAAGACTTTCAAACCACTGGTTTGGAAAAATAATTTTGCATTTGGCTATATGGGGTTATTTTGCTTCCCTTTAAAATACTATTCCTAGGGGAAAAGAGTTTGCCTCTACAATTATTCTGTTGAGTCATTCTATTGTTTTATCTGTGCTTAAGGTGTAAGATTTCAAACACAGCCTTTGGGATGCAGGGATTAATTTATTAGGTTTTTTTAAACTTTAATAGTTGTACTGTGAAGACAAGAACTATTTACCAACTTCAAATTTTCAGTTAGGTTCAGAGTTAAGATACAGCCTCACACCTTCTCCCTGAGGTTAATAGTGCTGGGCTTATGAATTTTGGTTCATTAAGACATTTGCACATTAATATTTTATACAATATGGGTCTACTCTGTGTGAGTCATTAAAGTCTGCATGTACACTGGAGATGAGCTGGATTATTAAAATATGTTTGGTACTCAATAATACCTTCGGACCTTTTGAAATTGCAATATTCAGGTGTCTGCATTTTGAGCAACGTTTCAGGGAGAGCCTGCATTATTCCTATCCCTTGCAAACTATGTTGGGTGTCAGTTCATTGATGGGAAAAGTTAAGAGTTACTAAATGATTTAGGCTCTTTGCTTTAGAGATCGCCTCCCTCCACCTGCCACAGCAGAGAAGTTGTGATTTGGAGGTACTATAACAAACATCATTGTCCCAGCATAAAGGGGAAGAAGTGAATGTCAGAGCAGTCAACATCAAACCTACTCTAGAATTCACTTCCCAAAGTGGCCTAATAAAGCACAGATCTGATCACCTGCAAGTCATGCTGCAAGGCCCAGCTGTCCTCCCAGTCTTCTTCTGTGGCAGGGAGACCACGGGAAGTAAAGAAATATAAGATCAGGAGTCTGATTATTTGGGGATTTTTTGACGTTGATGTAGTGCATTTTGTACATGTTCCTGCAACTTTGCATAGGTACTTTTAATGTAAATATTGACTAAAATAAGTCATTCGTTATCTGTATACACTGCATTTCTTCAGCTTTTGGAAGAAAAGCTAATGAGTAAAATACAATAACGGGCTTGTCTGGTGAGATTACATTAGACGTTATTTGACTCCTAACACCTCCCTCCTTGCAAATGCCATTACAGCAGGTACAGCTAAAGTGGAAAAAACCATATACTTCTGTCCTGCCTCACTAACCTCTTTCCAAACACTATCGTTGTTCTGCCTTCTTCTAGCATAGTGGTTCTCCTTTGCCTCATACAAGTTTAATTAAAGATTAGGATCATAAAGAGATCTCAAAATCAGAGATACAACTGTCAGGATTCCCAGATATGAACGTGTTTTCTTTACCATTACAGGACCCATCTGTTTAGACTACAACTCTGCAAAGTGCAGAGCACGTGAATATTAAACAGGTATTTGGTGAACACAGGGATGGGCTGTAGCTTTGTTTGGAGACTGTCCATAGTCTGAAGCATTTATTCATGGAACAAGCATGAAAATGGTCCACATATTAAGTTTTAATACGTCTTAATACATGTGAGCTGTGTTGTACAAGTAATTCTGCAGGTGAGAGGGGCAGCCTTTGTAACCTTTCTGCTTAAACTGTCAGCAAATTAGATAATTGGTATGGGATATATCGAGCTGCATGTGAATCTGACCACCAGTAGTTTCATTCGAAGACACATAAAGTAAATGGAAAAGCTCTTACTGACCGCAATGAGATTTGGACAAAGTGTTTATTTCCATCAAATAATCATGAGATAAAAATAACCTTTAGCTGTTTCTGACTTGAGCCACATTTCAACCAGAGATGCAGGGAGGGGAGAAGTTCTAAATTCTACCCCATCCCCTGAGCCATGCTTTTCTTGCCAAGTTTATAGTTTCAGCTCTTGCTTCGTGCAGTATGATTATTGGTGTCACAGCTCCGTTTAATTATAGATATTCAGTTATATAACTCCCCTCTCTTGAAGGACTTGCTTTTTTTCTATTAAGGACTTTATAAGTAGAGACTGTGACCCTGATGGTTGGGAAGTACACATATGTCCAGGGGAAAAAAGTCTGAAAGCTTCTTCTGGAGAAATAAGTCTCCAAGAGACTTGAGTAGAGTAACAGCCTTTATGCATCATGCATGCAGACATTTCACACAGAAGCATGAAGCCATTATCCCTTTCCCATAAGATTTCCTGTTTGCTTCAACTACAACATTGAATTGTAAATTTAATTTTAAAAATCTAAGGTCCTTCTACCTTGATATTAAAAATCAAAACCAAAAAACCCCACTCCATTGCAATTACAGAAGCAATACTGTGGGGGATCCTGCTAGAAAGAGCAAATTTGTCTAACTRATAGCCAGGAATCTGTTTTTGCTAATGATGTCCGTTCAGCAAACCTGGTGATTTCATTAAGGGAATTTTCTTTCTCCCTTCTGAAAGGTGAAGAACATGACTGGTTCCTTTATCTACTGGATGTTTCCCTGCCTCCAGCAAAAAAAAATCTTGACGTTTTTACTGTTTTTAACTGTGAAAAGGCGTAACTATTTGACAAAAGATGCATTCATAACTAGAGGGAGGAACTTAGCACAGGGTAGTCTTCGTTATTCTACTACACCATTTGCACTACAGCAGTGCTGGGTTGATCTAACCAACAGCAGGACACTGCTCTGGCAGCCCCGCGCTATGCTCTCCTGCATGCAAGTGGTGTGACAGCACCTGAAAAATTATGCAACATCCCTTCACACTGTTGCCATTACCTGCAGTCGCGGAGCCTGCATGTCCAGATTCACAGTCCAATGAATCATCAGATGATGCTGTCTGGGCTGCTTGTGTCATTTTCTGTTTTATTAATGGCCAACGCCTTTCATAGATATATTCCACATAGAAATAACCAGATTGCAAGAACCAAACTAACGTAAGATGTCACAATTCATTATGCACCAAGTGAGTTTCTAGCTTATCTGAAACCTTGTTGAAGGCAGTTCATCTGGAATTTTGTCCAAACGATAATACAACCCAGAGCAGTTTCTGCAGTACTGACCACTATATTCTGTCAAATACTGAGCGCTATTATGTGTTCCGTAACAGCAAGACAAAATAAATCTAGATTGAACAGCTCTGGTTCTCTCTCCACGCCTGCACAAAGAATTCTCTCCTGATAAAAACTCCAAATACTGCTGGTTTCCAGATTTGCAAAATGCCTTCTGTTATCCCATATGGCTACACACTGTTAGCAGTATGAATTTCTCTAATGACAGACAGGATTTCAAAAGGTATACACAAGAAAAGGCATCCTACCTTTTTCAATGCTTTGAATTATAGAAAACTAAAAAAATTTTGGAAGTCCTACAACACAAACCCTCATCCCTCTACCATAGAAGCAAAACCCATACATCTGTGTTTAGGAAGTACTGCTAGAAATTCTAAACAAATCACCTGTTTTTAATACCTTAGCACTTTACATTATAACCTAGTAGGAACAGTGAACTGTCATAACCAAATTCTCCTGTCATCTGTATTATTCAGCACTATTCATGTCTCTTTATGGAATGCCTGGATGGTCGATAGTTCTCTCAGTAACAATGGCTTATTTGTTTCATTCTTGCGTGGCAGAGACATGAATAAATACATCTCATACTTCATCACAACCATCCAGAAAACCTTGTACTAAGGGCATTTTAATTCTCATGATCAGCAGGTTGTGTGTTTACACAACAATAGGAATGTTCTCCTCTTAATGGTGCAGATGGTGTGTTTTTCTGATGAGGCCTGAGCGTGAAAGAAAAATAAACTTTAATTATTAAATTAATTTTAATTATCTCAATAAATTATCCAGTTATCTCATTCACAATTTCTACTCCTTGTAATTCAGAACCAGATGGGAAATAACCAGTTTACATTCAGTTCAATGCTTATTACAGCTGGTGGCAGATACTTAGCAAGGGTAGAATCAGTTTTTGATGAAAACAGGCTTTTTGCATGCAAATATGTTACTTCCACAAAACTCTGGAGTCTAGTAACGGGGCAGGTCCTCAGCATAAACAGAGCGTGTTGGCAGCACATTCTGACAAGTTCACAGGTATCAGACTGTAAAATATGATGAAATTACTTTATTTGCTGCGGACAACTTGGGATTTGTTTATTTATTTATTTATTGCTTTGCAACTGTACTGCTTGTGATAATCGCCCATTCTTTTCCAAAGGGAGGTAGACAGGTATTTGAAATAAACGTTGGAACCAATAACAGTAATATCCTTGCTCCAGAACATAGTCTTTATTTGAGTCAATAGGAGATAAAAGATATAACCTTCACCTGCAGGTCACTGTTTTCAATATCTGCTCTACGTCAGTAATGACCAAGCACTATCATCCATACTCTCCTAGGCAGCCTATGCAAAATAATGAATAGATGGTGTTTGTGGAGTCCCTGGAAGACATTTTGACACTAGAGCAGTTACTATCACAGTTGCCACCAATTAACTCTTACTGGCAGTCTCAGAAAGGAAGGGAAAAATGGACTGGCATAGAAAATGAAGTGCCTCTTCACCATCGTGATTCAGTTCCTTTGTGTAAGACCTGAGTCATGCTTATAGTACTGCCTTCAAGGATTATATTATGCATGAATTAAAAAGCAAATGCTTCTTCCTCAGCAAAATATGATCTTTCTACTCTTCTACAAATATTTTCATGACTTTCCTATTAATTAAGAGTTCCTAGTCTTTAAGATTTCTCAGTGCCATAACAACTTTTGGCTTCACAAAAGTAAAGAGAAGAAAGACCCATTATCTAGATGAGTTGCTGAATTATGGAATCATTTTTGGTTTTCTTACACAGATGATCACTAGTGTGTTGAGGTGTGTGTACTATGTTCAAGATACGCCGCAGTTTGATTACCATTCCACATATATGTAATGTAGCACATACTGTCATATCCAATATGAAACAGAAGAAATCCTGAAGAAAAGATAATCTTTCCGGAGAACTTCCTACGAGTTGTTCAGGACCCAAGAAATGCCACTTGATCACTTGTTATGTGACGTACTGTAGCTCTTCTCATGCCTGTTTCACATTTTTGTCCTTTTGCACATTTTTGTGCCAGGCAGGTGCCTAATGGTTTCAGTAACAACAGAAGTGATGATACTGAAATGCCTCTCCGTATCACTTTTGAACCCAGAGCTGATTGTCTGGGGTTATTGTTTGTATCAAAAAGCTGCCTGTGCAGTTGTCACTCAGTGGAAAATTTCAAATCTGCCAAATTCTTCTTTTTAACATTCTTCTCCTCCTCTGAATCCCCTATGTATTGAAAGCAAAATATTTCAGAGACACTTCCCTCCTTTAGTTACATACTGAATATGAAACTTGATTAATTCAAGAGTCAGTCTTTGCATTCAGTCAAAATTCAGTACCTGTATTTATCAATTCAAATTTTATTTTAATTAGAATGAAGTGTGACACACGTGAGCCCCACAGGGAACAGGGAAAGGAATGTTGTCTTTAAAAAGAAGCTTCTTGAACTCTAAATTCCCTCTGCTCTTTCTTTCACCTGTGGAAAACCCAGGCCCAGATCCCAAAGAAAAATTTGAGAACGTTTGCTCTGGTTTACTAAATCCATTCATTTCTTTTTAGTTCTCTAACATTCAAACATATATGCATGAAATATAACATAGATACACAAATCAAGGAAAACCTGGGTTAATTTGTCTCTGCAATGTGTGTTGACACTAAAGGGCATATGAACTTTTAAATGTTACTCTGTTCTTTTCATATACGCACAGATTCTTCTCAAATACGTACCACAACATAGCAGCTTCTTGCTCAACATAAGGTCACTAGCCATGATTATCTCATTTTGGAGTCTTCCTTGTACCAGCACAGTAGCTCACTTGCATGCTGGAGTTTAATTTTTTGCTGGCTTAGTGGTACAGCCTACAAGACCATTTTATAATACATACATATTAAGATCTCTGTTTACCTGAGGCTTAATGAGCCTCCTTGAGCTCACGATGACAAATCATCCCATGCAGAGAGGCATGCAGTAGAAAGAAGCTTCCCGTCCTGCTAGGGAAGTGCTGGCAGACTTTGGAGATTTCAGGTCTAACTCCCCAGGTTACTATTTCATTCCTTTATTTTCTCTTGCTCATTTTTGGTGTTTCATTTAAAATGGTAATGTTTGAGGTACAGGCCTTCTGCTTGAAACAGCCACCTAGGAAGAACTGGTGATCTAAACCCCAGAGCCTTAAGTTGTCCCACGTGGTCATAAATTACTACACCTCACACCATGAGAAAAATGCTTCATGCTATGGCTACTCTCACATTAGAAGAGTAAAAAAAAGTGAACCTGATCATTTATTGTATTCCTGTATAATCTAGCTTCAAATTGTTCTGTGCAGAGCAAGAGCAAAGGAATTAAGCATTATCCATTAGCAAATCAGATTTCTTGCAGGGTTTTTTTTTAAATGTTCAGTATTTGCAACAAGAATGGCTTATTTCAATTTTTTTGTTTTAACCAGTGGCTCACAACACTGACTTCAGTTAGCTCTCTGAACTATTTTATCTGCCTGCTCTCCAAACGCCCCTCAGCTGCAAGGCGCAGGCAAGGTTGGCGCCCGCCTTTTCTCCAGACAGCACCAAGTTCCCAAGTATAATCACAAGCAGTGATTTTACAGAATCTCCCCTGTAAAAAACGAGGGTTTTTACTCGTCTGCCAGTGCCTCATGTTTCTAAAGAATCAAAAGTACTTTTATGAAACGTTTGAAGGTAAAATGAGATTGTGTAACAGTATAAAGTCCTACATTTAAGAAAGAGAAAAGCTAGCTGCGTCTCAGAAAAGTAGCTGAAATGTGAGCTATTGTACGATGTAGCAAAATGTGCCTGTTATGGTACAGTTCATTTTGCTGAAAATATTAAATACATTTCAGACACTTGCCAGGGCCACCTGCGCCTGTCCGAACTGCTTGCTTTAATACTCAGCACTGTGCCGAGGCAGGGTGTTAGATTTGGTATTTGAAGCGATGCAGTTTCAGGTGACGCCTGCTACCCTAACAAACCAGCCACGGCCTAGGCAAGGCCTCAACCTGGAAAATAAATTAATTTTGTGCCTTGTGTTCACCATCGCCGCTTACTCCCGTGACAGACATACGCCCATCCCTCCAAGTGGAATTGCCTTCAACGCCACGGGCAAGGCTGCCACACAGGTGTTTTGGTAACGGCACGGTGAGATCGTTTTCAGCTGTGCCGAGCAGACCGGCGCGGGGGTGGAAGGCTTCCCGCCCGGGTCCTGCTGCTGCTCCTCTGAGGGAGCTGCTCGACGGCGGCCGCCTCAGGCGGGGCGCTCCCGCCAATGGCCGCCGCGCCCTCCCCGGGGACAGTGAGGGAGCACAGCGCAGCGCCTGGCCCGCCCCAGCGGCACCGCGGGCCTCGCTCTCCCCACGGCGTGAGGCGGCCCCGCCGCCTGAGCGGGCAGCCGGCTGTCCCGGGCGGCCCTGCCCTCCCGGAGAGGGCGCAGCCCGGCCCGGCCCGGGCTGAGCGCAGAGAAGCGGAGCGGACGGCCGCCGCCGGCGGGCGGGCAGCCGGTACGTCTTGCTGTGGTCTTGGGGCGGGTCGCGCTGTCCTGGCCCCGCGGCCTTTCCTCACCCGGGAACCTCCTCCATCCCGAAAGGGTGGAGAGGGGCTTATTTACGAACTCATCGGGGCCAGCGCGGGGCAACAGCAGCAGCTTTTGAGCAAAAGCATTGAAAAAACCTTTTTCCTATTGGGATTTCTGTGTTCCAGACTAACCAGTTGTGGTGATGGGGTAGTGCAGGGAGGTTTCGCTCGCTCTCTGTGCCGGGCACACAGCCCCTCTTGGGGCGCGCTGGTGCAGGGGGTCAAAACCCGGAGTGCAGTGGAGCAGCTGCTGCGCTGCGGAGAGGTTGTTCCTTATCCCCATATGGAGTGATAGTAAGAAAATTGCCTCGTTCATATTGTGTCCATTTCCCCATCTGTTGAAATGCAGATTACTATCTTATGCTAATAGAAGAACAAAGTAAATATAAGACATATTTCTGTTGGTAAAGCTCCATATGCAAATCCCTCAAATTGTTTATCTGCTCTAAAAATATGAAGAGGCTTTGCCTGGGAAGAGTAAACGGTGAAAGTCTCATCTGCGTGACCTAGCGTGTGTTTTTCAGAGAGCCTGAGTGGAAGAGCAGAACCATCCCTCCGGCCGTGCCGGTGGCTGGGCAGCCCTGCAGCCGCTGTGCCCGTATGCTGCCGGCATGGCCCCAGCCTGCCGCGTCCTCGCCGCGGGGCTCAGCGGGTGGCTGATGAGTTCGGAAAGCTCCCGTGCTGGCTGGGCCCCATCGATCCCCCTCTGTTCCCCTCTCCCACTGCGCTGGTTCCTGACATCCTTCTGTGAAAGCTCGCTGGCAGTGGCAAAATCCTGTGTGGTGCTGTTGGTGTTTTTCTTTCTTCTTTCTTTTGGAGGTGGAACGGTCTGATCAGAGTTTTAAAAGGCAGAAGTATTTCAGAGAGACAGACCGACTGTGAAACCACGAGGCCTGTTTTGCTGATTTGTTAGCTCCGAGTCCCACTGCTTTGCAGGGCAGTTGCTTTTGCTGTCAAATCTACATGACTGACATATACTTTCATGGGGTGAAATTGATCTCAAAAAAACCCTGTTAAACAGATACAGTTCATAGAAAAAATGTGTTTCAAAGAGGTCGGTGAGTTATGCTTCCTGGTACTTCCATAGCCTTCCTGTGCTCTTCTGGCCTTCGGGTATCTGTTCAAGTATTTCTGGGATGTTCTTTGAAACATTTTTTCTTTTTTTCTCACCAGGAAAGTAGCAATGTGGTAAGAGTGATGCATGCATGGAGATTGATAGCTTTGGGTCGCTGTAGTTCTCTAGCCTTCAAAAGATATTCCTACTATAGAAGGCATAAATTAGAAGCAAAATGTAGATTTCCAGGGCTGACAGTTAAGCAAGTGGTGGCAAAGTCTGGTTCATCTCTCTGTAGCGTGTTTGGTCCTGTATATCCTGACAAGCTTCATTCAGTCAGTATTTATTATCTAAGATACAGTGAAATGAGAACCTGAGAGATCTAAAAGATGTGGGTTAGAAGATAAGTAATTTCACCATAGTCTTTTGCGCATCTCACGGTAACCCCTATTGCTTGTCACAGCAATACCCAGTAGAGTTCCATAGGAAGCGTCTCAATTTTTTTGTCAGCTCCAGAGGTTTTGGATTTGGCTTGACTGAGGTAATTTCGACGATAGTTTCTGTCTTGTTAGTGTAACTGACAGGGCTAGGTGTGTAACTCTGCAAATGCATGGCGTGATAGGGAATGTCATGATATCATTCCTCACTTCTTTTGTCAGATTTCTGGGTGACACTTTGAAGCCACAATAGATTCTGACTTTTTGGAATGGCAGCATGTGCACTTTCACTTTTCTCATCCCAACTCAAGGTTATAAGATTAAGTTTGAAATGAGTCTTTGTTATCCAGTAAGGAAAGAAATAGAGCCAAAATCTGCTTGTGTTCATCTGGTGAGTTTGGCCTAAGAAATGTGCACTCAATGAAGGTTGCATCTACGGTTTTCTGGGTGGTACCTGGTCAATGCTTTGCCAACCATCTCTGCAAAATTCCTAACACTGCCAAGCTTTAGCACTTGCCGACATTGAAGAGTATTTTTCATAGGCATGAATTTCATCCTAGATGCACACCTTTTCCAAACAACTACATCATGCGGAGTAATAAACTCATATCAGCAAAAGCAAGAGCCAAAACAATCGGAGTGCTTCGTATTTTTTGTTCCCACTTAAACTGTATGTCTTCCTTCTTCTGCAGTGCTTAACTGTAGGGCTTCCCTTGAGGTTTATTTGGGCTGCATTTGAATCTAGGGGCAACTTGGGATTTCTTGTAACACACACTTCAGAGGAAGAGGGAAGGTGAGTTTCTCAACACTTTAAATCCTRTAAGAGGGAATCAATGACTTGGAAGTATAATCTGTGCTTCCACCTAGAAAGTTAGAGGACAAAGGCAAGCTGCTGTGTCATTTGAATGAAGACCTTGGCAAGCAGCRAAATTTTTCCTGCCACTATCCCGGCCTATAGATGAGCCTCAAAAAAAGATCAAGAAGTGGGAAAAAGTCACAGATGTAAGAGTTCTCATTCCCAGTGCTTGAAAGGCCCCAGGCAGAAGTAATTGGAAAATACTTAAGATCTTATTGTTATAAGATAGCCACATTTTGTTTTAAAATTATAGTGCAATAATCTTCTTTACTGATGTGAAGAAGCTTGGTGAATTTAAAAAATACTAATAAAGAGTAGTTAGGAATGGTTCTATTTTCAGTGGAAATAATCACATTACTTTTGCTTGTAATGTAGTGTCTAATATTACAGCATGCTGCTGTAATTCTTGCCTCTTGGAAAAACAGCGTGGAACAGTCTCCATCAAGAGTGCAGAGCTTCCATGTTAATAGTTGAGGTGCTGTTATCAGCAGTGAGTCTGAAGGAATTGTAATAAATCCTAGATATTCACTGCAGGGAAAAAAGGTGCGTAACAGTGTGGCTGGGCATGGGAGGAAGGGCTTACAGTACTGCATCGAGCTGATGTGAACAAACAAACTCTGTAAGGCTGAATTTACTTGAAGAACAAAAGAAAGTAGGCACCATTCTGACTTCTGCCATGACTGAGGAACAATGGTACATTGCAGGTGGTAAATGGTATTTAACTCGTCTCTCTTCTTTCGTATTGGGGTCTTCTAAATTGGTCCCCAGGAGGAGTTACTTTGGATGTAGTACTCTGAATGGGCTTGCAGTTCCCAGCGGCGGTGTTCTATAGGGGAGGAGCGCTTGGTTTGATACGCTCCCGTGGGGCCCTCCTGCCTTGTTTCAGCATGCTCTCTGCAATGACTTCAGTAGTGGGGTGCTTTCCTAATGGTATCTGGGATAGGCTTCTTGTGCCTGCAGAGCCCTCAGCACCTGCCAGAGCTGAACCCTGCAGCTGCAGAGGGATGCTGCAGCACTGCGTGGAGCAGGTCTGAGCCAAAATTCCCTGCGGTGCTCTCGGGAGCATCTGAAGCAGTGCTGCCCATGTGATCTCCTGATGTCCTTTTCAGCTTTGCCTTTCTGTGATCCCACAATGCCACTTGCGTATTTTACCATGTTTGCTTACAAGGGTCTTAAATAATTCCTTACACTTACCTTTCTATGGCATTTTTGCTAAGAAGGTGGGAGTTATTCTTTCCTGATGTATCATGATGCATAGTTGGTGTCATGAGATTTTTCATGGAAGGAGACAGAGAAAATTTTTCATATAGTTTTTGGCGTGTTATTTGATCTCAAACTTCTAAGAGATTCAAGGAAGGAAAGGGGCTAATTATATACCAGGACTATGTAGGCTGAGAGCACAGAAACTTTGTGATTTGCACGCTGTTTCATGTGAAAGGGAGGGCAAAATCTGCATCTCCCTACATTGGAGACAGTGATATAACTGTAAAACTTCAGAGACTTTGTGGTGTTCCTTACAGATATCTTGTGTTCTGATGCAAATTCTTACAGTACTTGAAGCAAATTAGCATCATCTAATTGGATAAATGATGAGAATGTTTACACTTAGTTTTTAAATACCGATATCTATGGCTTGGCAAATAACATACATTTCTGAATATTTCCATGAGTGGCATGTTAATGTCAAAGCATATATTGCTTCATTTTCAAAAGTTCTGTCCTTAATCTGTTTGTTGTATTTCATTACCACCTCTAGGTCATTAGTGAAGTGACACCCGAGGGGGAAGTGGGAAATCAAATGACAATGTAGGTGATGTCTGACATTAGGCAAATGTCAGGCTTTCTGATGGAAGCATCAAAATTAATTTGAAAATGTTATACCAGTTTTAGTCATTTTCCTAAGAGATTGAAAATACAAGAGGCAAGCTGATGACATTTTGATTATAGTCTCAAATTGCAAAGACCTTACAGAACATACCTTCTCCTCTCACATAATTAAAACCTGCTGTCACCTTGATCTTTATTATATTCTTCCATGTCCTGGCAGGTCTCTTGAGTTTTGCATGCTGTTGATCCTTGTTGTTTGAGCAAATTTGACACATCAGTTTTGCTCAGATGAGCAAATGGCTCTTTCATTTCATATTTGAGGGTAAAGATGGGGTAAAAATACATGGTAGAAGCAGCACTGTAAGATTATCAAGTAACTGGTACCCAAATAAGTGCAAGAAAGTGAATTCAAGTCATGACTCATCAAAACACTTAAGCACATGTCTAGCTTTAAGCCCTCGGGTTAATCCCACTAAGTGTGATTCCTGAGGGGATCCCTGAGGCTGTCCTAAGGACCAGATATGCTGTTTGTAAAGACAGAAACCTACAGGTGCAGCCTCGGGTCACCTCCTGGTGCATGCAGGGCTAAGCACGGCTCAGCTGCTCGCTGCATCAGCAGGCAGGTCCAAGAGCCTGCCTCCGGCTGTCTGAGAGCCAGCTGGATCAGGGAGCAAGTCAGGATCGTAGATGCTTTCAAAACCACTCTCTTGAGTGTTATGGATATAGCCATGGGCTATTGTGACTGCTCAAGGGTGTCAGTAGACTGCTGAATCCAGACCCAAGACCCATYCGAGCCAGAGAAGTTATTCTTGTTCTTCATACTTGAAATGAGAAAGAAACTTAACTACCCTATGTAGTTACTATTTAAGCTACAGTAAATGCATCCTCAGCATCTAAGGAAGTCTATGAAATATGTAAGCCTGCTGATCCCAGGATTGGCAATGTCTTAGAACAAAAAAGTAAAATTAATCCTTCTGTGCTGCTGACTAGTCCAGCTTACGGTTTATTAGCCAGGGAGGGCAGAAGGAAAGCTGGCAGGTGCAGGTGGTTGGGCACCCTCGCAGCAAGTTGTTGCTTGAGCCCAGCTTCAGAAAGACTGGCTGGTCCTCGCACTGCAAACCTCTCCATTTGGGTGCTTCGTCTGCAGTGGTGTTAGGTCTGCTGCCTCACGAGGACAGCCGTGCTGAGCAGAGGCAGCACTCTAAGTTTTGTGAACTGATGTGCAGCACTTCAAGAAAAGCTTGCCTTTCAACAGATGCCTCGTTTTAGAGCTGCTGCTACTGCTGTATCTGCACACTAACCCAAGAAAATGAATTGTGTGATGGCCAGAGAGAGGAAGATTTTTCCCAATTTAAACCATTTTAAAGCATATTTAGTTCTGCCATCTGTCGTAAACAGTAAAGCATCCTGCCTCAGTGTATTATAAAGTGGCATTTTTATGGTGACAGAGAGTATAATGGGCTCTAATGTAGTTGAAGGATTCTGCATACAGCTCTAGTGGTAAAATAGCATAGTTCTAAATGCGATGCAGTGGAAGGGCTTGGAAACCCCAGGTTCAGCAGCTGAACAGGTGAGATGCTTTGCAGAACAACTCTGTACAGACCTTTGAGGGAGGGATTCAGAGTATAATTTCAGAAGGAGGTTTTCTGGCCCCTGTTAGAGAATGTTTGCCGACCCTTCGGCTCTAGCAAGGTCAGAAGTTAGAGTAGTGGTCCTGAAAATGGGCAGCTGTGGAGGGAAAGAGTTCCTTCTGTGTCACAAAATACCTGACAGCATCTGCTTTTTCTGTACACACTGTTCTTTGCAATCCCTGAGTTTTTAGTTTTTTCCTATCACCCTTTCTGACATACACATATGAGGACTAAAAGGATTAACTTTAAGTTTTGGTTTAAATCTCAGAATCTGGAAGTTGCTACTTACGTTATTGAGGATGTTTACACCATTTGTATGAAAACAGAAAATTAATCATGTCTGTTGCGTCTAGCTCCTGACACTGAAAATGTTGTATAGGTAGGTGCTGTACAGCTGCAAGTGCCAGCAGACTGTTTTAGTTCAACTGCTTTCAAGTAAGATCTTCTGTTGTTTCAGATGCGCTTTCCTGCTTTATCTGCTGCACAAATACTTCCTCCTTTTGATTTTTTGCCACAGAATAAACATTATTGAAGCCTGGCAGGGTTCAGTCCTGCCACTGCATTGTGTTTGTGAAGTCTGACATCACCAGCTCTGGCAAGGGACGTTCTTGAAAAAGAAATGTTTTATTCCTGGATCCTCAGCTGAAACCCCAATTAGTTCTACCAGTACAAAGAGCTGAAGTACTATAAAATACTGGAGCCTGTGGATGAGAACTTATATAAAATTACTGTGAGGGTTTGGGCTTTTGTTTGAAATCAGCAGTGAATATTTTTCCCCTCTTTCTTCCCTTCCTTTCTAACTGCAATCATCTTGGTGAAAACAGCGTCCTTTGCAGGCAATAGCGATCCCATTTCCTACCGTTTTCTCTGCAGTCACATGGCTGAAGCTGCGCGGGGTGCGTTTTACCAGGAGGATTGTTCTTGTGAAAGAAGAGATGCCTCTTCCCCTCCCACCTTATCGAAACTGCTGTGCGTGGGTGCTGTATAGCTCATCCGATGTTCCTGGAAAGCATTGGATGTATCAGGAGTGCCTGGATCCACTGCACTGTCTTACACATGGGTGTTCTCATACGAAGAGTAGATACGGTCAGTGTTATTTGTAGCCACGGCATGCTGGGTTTCACAGCACTTAGTCCTGTCAGTGGGGAACAGAAGTGAATTCTGGCTTGTAGGGTTCAGTTCTTGCCAGCACCGAAGTGGCCACTCAGCACTACAGGCGAATTGGATGTCTCTACTTCAGGACCAGTAAAGCACCTCTGTTCCCAGGAGACCTGTCAAATTTCTACCGAGTCATCAGGATTCCCACACACAGCTCTGGGCAGGTGTGCCCAGGAAAGATGAATGGAAATCGGGATAGGTGTGGTGGAGGACTGTTACGGTGATCGTGGGAATGCAGAGCCTTTTCTCTGTGAAAGACCTAGAACTTTCATGGAAAATGTCATCCTTCTGATTTTTGCTGGGGGGGAACACATCTTAATTAATTAGGGACATGAATTTCTGGCACCACAGATAAGTGGTTTTCTACACGGCTCTAGTTAAAAGGATGAGTAGCTTGATAAAATCAATTAAGATCGAGGCCAGTTGAAGTGACCGTAACGGGAGGGCAACTTATACTGCCCAACGAAAGAACTGGAGTGCATGCTGAACCTGGTAATAGGAGCAGGTTGTGGCATCTGCAGGTCCTTACTACTTGTCATCTCTTGGAGTGAATGAAAGCTCTTATTTGAATTGACATCATGAAGAATTTTGTAGCAGGTTTTTCTTGCTTTAGATGAATGGCGGGGCATGTAAAACAAATGTGTGTAATGTAAGATTATTTTAAAAATAGTAGATTGTTTGACCGTTGACTGCAAGTATGATTTTTGATAGTAAATTCCGTTGCAAGGGGAAACAAGGGAGACTGTCCCAAAAGGTTTTTCTGGACTATCTTATCCTAAAGATTTGCACAGGGTTTCCTGTCAATAGCTTTTATTTGCTGGTGTTTCTCCTGACAAATGCCTTTTGAAAAGTAAGTGATCTTTAATTCATCTCTGCTCAAATTTGCATTCCCTTAATGCAAAACAGATGTACCAATATCACCAGTGACAATGAGTTAAGCTCAGTTCAGAGTCTTCTCAAGGATATTAAAATGTTATGGAAGACAAATGCCCAGACAGAAAAAATCCCACAACAGTCCTAAAGCAATCACAAAAAAAATATGATGCAGATATTTGGACTTTACATTTTAATGAGACTCTTTGGAAACCTTAAATCCATTTGCTTTTCTTCTTCTAGGCTTACAGAAGGGAGAAGACAATGGCTCTGAAAAGAAAATTCGGCGTTAATGTTGGTGAAGAAAAGTGTTATGTTAAGTATTAAATTCCTTTGCAGATACCCTCTGCATACAGTGAATAAGTAGAAATAGGTTTAAGAAACCCTGTAAAATTAAACTTTATAAGATTACTTTTTTATGGAATATGCAGTAGCTGCCACATAGAATAAATGTATGTTTTTCATTATATTTTTATTACACATTTAAAGCACATTAAGGAGCAAACAACCATCAAAGAAAAAGAAACTTATTAGATTTAGCAAGTAATCATATCAGTTTTATGTATGGTTATATTTCTTGAAAACAGGGAAAGATGCATGTCAGATGTCCTTTCAGGCTATTTAGTAAGCCATTTTTCTTTGGGAGAACAATATTAATGGCTGTTTTGCTATGTGCATGCTGTATTGCATGAGCATTTTGTCTTTTTTATTATAGTTTCTTATAAGTGTGCCATTACAGCTTGAGCAATCCAGTAGAGCATCTGGAAAAATATATTGCTTTGATTTTTGTCTCTAAATGGGCATTAGTTTGTGTGTGACCTTCTAAATTGTTTAAACATTTAGGCAAACACTTGAGGTTTTGTGGATGGTGTTGAAGAGTCATTCACATTCTCCTCCAGAAATGAAATTTGTGCCGTTATGTGAGGAATTCGGTGATTGTTTAACACTGTTTCAGAATATTTAGTGATCTAAGATCGTTTCTGTCTTTTGGTTTCTCTTTTGTGGATAATGTTGTTGTTTGTCATCTGTTCTTCATCAATATTAAATCTGCCTCAGATTTTGGTCTCTCCCAGGCAAACCTCTGTTGATTTCTTTCCTCCCTGTCCCCCAGCCCTGACTGGGTCTGCCTCCCTCCCAAGATCAATCAGCTCCTTAGCTTCGGGGCATCAGCCTGCCTTGGCTGGAGTTACTGATGCTCTGGAAACTGCATGTGGAAGTTGTCCAGGTTACGTGAATTATGCTGTTGGAGGACTGGTCCTTGGCTATCGCTTCTGAATTATTTTATCCCTTGAAATTAGGGGGGTTATATTTCTGTTCAGGAGAGCCTTAGAGGCATCTGTGCTGCATGCCGTGTGTTCAGA
Source organism: Phoebastria nigripes (assembly GCA_035582835.1). Classification (NCBI taxonomy): domain Eukaryota; kingdom Metazoa; phylum Chordata; class Aves; order Procellariiformes; family Diomedeidae; genus Phoebastria; species Phoebastria nigripes. The sequence continues at coordinate 1,246,467 of JAYKAV010001588.1, forward strand.
AGTCTAGCATATCAGGCTGCCCATGCTTCAGGAAATGTGTTGGCAAGGGATATTTTATTAGTGCTTGTATATACCTGAGTTTCTCTGATCAGTGTATCTTTTAAAAGGATGACATTTCCAATTGCTGGTCCAAGATGTTTGAAAATGTCGTAAGCAAATTGCCCTTCAGTGATCTTGATCCCAGTCTTGCAGCTCTCRAGTAGGGTTGCCAGATGCACGGGTTTTCTTGTAGAGTCTGTGGTACCCCCAGTTCAGACATCCTGACCAGACGGGCAGAGGTGACTTTGGTCATTTTTTGGATGGATAGGTGGCCTGCCAAGAAGTATGCCCGAGTCTGGGCTTACTTAATTACTGCTTCTCTGAGGCTTTATGGGCTGGTTACAAGGCAGATGTTATATTTTGGTGACTTTGTATCAGTGCTAGAAGGAATTTAACATTGTCTAGTAAATCGGTTAAAATACCCCTTTGTTGGCCTAAGTAATACCATCCTAGTAAAGTTAATGTGGGTACTGAATGGGCACTTTAATGGAAGATGCTGAAGTGCTGAAAGCCAAAAGGGCAATACTTGTTTTCATGCTGAATCACTACAGTAAATTTTGCAATGAGACTTGACATTCTCTGCCTAATAAGAGCAATTTTTATGCTCAAATTGTGACTCTATATATAAAGGAAAAATAACGTTAAGCAGTAGTGTATAGCTTTATTAGCTTCACAGTTTCTACAAATGCCAAAGTACTTATTCATTTAGTTGACAAATGTCACTTCAGAAGCAAACTATTTCTCGTAGTGGCAACCTGATTTATATTTGTGTAACACAATCCATTTTTTGAAAAAGTGGATTTCTTTAAAAAGATTGTTAATTAAGATTCATTCCACTGAAAGTAATTTGGGATTCCATATTTTCATACCAAATATTATTAGAGCAACACCCTTGAATTTCTTCCTCACGGAGGCTCCTTACGCAACTTTTCCATCATGTATTAAACATCATAGGATTATTAATTCCTACATTATTATAGGACAATTAATTAGGGGTGTTCTGCAGTAGTGATCTGGGGAGTCCTAGACAAGATGGAGCTCTGTTGCTCTAGACAGTGAGCATAGCTGAAAAGAGGCTGCAGGAAKTGCACTTTAAACCATAACGAGGAGGAGTTTCACCGTTATGCAGAAGGTGGAGGATGAGGTCCAGTGATTGACTGCTGTTAGTTTTGCTTAGAGCTCTGTGTCGGGTACCTCTGTGAAAGCCACATCAAGTTTTTATTAGTTTGATGCAAAAAGCCCTGTGCATCTATCAATTAAATGATCTCAGAGCTAAACTACACAGTTGGACAGCTTTTTATGACGCACTGTATGCTTTGTGTCGCATTAATGTGGTATGAGCTAAAATTGGTTCATGTCAGAGCATCTTCAGCACTTAAGCAATAAGTTTGTGAACATTTTCAAAACATGAAGGATAGCCCCAAAAGCTATAAGAAAAACAGTAAAAATTTTATAATGAATACATCACTTCTTCCTAAAGCACCATTAAGGGTTTTTGATTTTTGTATTTGCCTGTATTTTGGCCACCATGCTGCTAGAAAAGCATTGCTCCTTTCTTGCTCCTTCCTTCCACGTGACCTTTGTGCTTTTTTTGAAAAATTTAATCAAAATCTGTGTCTAGTTGCATTAAGCTGTTTCTAAAAGTGTGCAGAAAAATGACTAGTGCTTTTGCAGCAGGATATCTTTTACAGTGTTCAGTCAGCTGTGGGTCTGCATGGCTTGAGTGTTTAAACAAAGATAAAGGTACCACATTTCTTCTGATCTTCAAGAACATACACTATAAGAGCAAGAAATGCCAGAGAAGGATTTAGGAAAATTATGGAAACAGACACACCATCGTTTATAATACTGAATTGTTAACTTGTTTTACAGTTATGTTGTTATGAAACTTAAAGGGATTCCCTGTTTGTTTGAATGAAATGACCAAGAAAGAGCAGTAATCACAGGGGAGGAAATTAATTTGCTAATTCAGAGATAAAAGTCTGCTTTGCTTGAGTGATAGGAAACACCAGAGTGAAGGCAATAATGTACAGCTGACTTGTAAAAACAATCATCCAAATGCTGCTTCTCCAGCAGAGTAAGTAACGTTCACTCGCTACAGTCGCATCCGCTTTCAGAATAAGTTATTTATTTTGCTGAAGATTCAGCTGAATTCTTCTCTGAGACAGGTTAGCCTAGTTTGAGGCAGTGTTATTTCGTAGAATTTTGGACTGATGAACAATTGCAGAAGTGTTTTTCTAGATTCTCTTGGTGGTTCACTTAGAACAGCAAAGGCTTGTGTTTTATTTCCAAATCGATATGGTCCTCTGATGGGTGCTGTTTATTTGAGCATAATTTCACTTTAAATAGCAGCCACTCCTTGGGAGATCTTGGCCATCAAATAAAGGGAGAAAATGTGATCAGCGTTTATATAAATAATAGCTAGTGCTTATTTTCTGTCCCATCCTTCTGGGACACTACAGGTATGTGCCTTTATAGGAATGCTAAAAGATTTATTGAATAATGGCTTTAAAATTTAATCTGTGCAAGTCCATTTCATGAAAAAACTTCCTCATACTGTTGAATGGATTCTGTTTCCTTGCTGCTGCTCAGGGATGATCTTTTGCTGTATGTTCAATGAGGCTAATGCTAGAGATGCGTGACAAAATGACTCCTGGTCACGTTTGTGCCAYGCGTTGAGTAACTGGCTGCTTGCAGCTGCTCCTCCAAAAGTGACTGAAGTTGTCATCAGTGAGCTTGGAGAAGTACTTAGTCAATATCTAAATATTGTTTCTTCTATCGTTTTGTTTGGGATTCCTATCATTATTTTCCCATAGTAAGCTTCTGTATTTTTATATATAATATTCTTGAATAATTTAAATTAATTTAGACAATTATCATGCTCTTCATGTAGTTAGGGTACATGTGTAATCATGTCATTAGGACAGTTAATTGCACTGTTTAATGATGTTAGATCAATTTCCTTATTAAGCATAATGAATAAAATGGGACACACATGTGCACAGGCAATTTTGAAGTACCAGTTTCTCAGATAATGGCTTTCACACCATTAAGAAAACCGACGGAAAGGCATTTGAACTGTATTGCAAGGTGCTTCCAAACTGGCTTTGATCAAAAATGTAAACTGAGTTTCGAAAGAGAAAAGTAAAAGAAAGGCTTCCATTTCAAAATTTTGCATTTTACCATCTATTTTAAACCTTTAACCCTAAGAGAAGACGGAGTAGATTAATTATATAAACAAGATGATGACAATTCCTGCAGTGAAGCTCCTTCCACCAGTCTGAGTTCCTGTTCCTCATACAGGGTGATGCTGTTATGTCAGGCACTGCTGTTGCAGAGGGTAATTGGCTTTTTTGGTTGGTGATCCAGGGTAATGATAACTTTCACAGCAGTGGAAGCCCCTTCTGAACTGGATGAGCGTGAGATTCAGTTGATTGAAGATGTGGCTGCTAGAAAGTTCAGCCTAGTGTCTGACTTTGATTTTGCCGATGTTGGTGTATGCTGTTGCCTGGAACTGGGGCAAAATGTGCRGCTGGCTTCGGATGAGTGGGTAATGGGTCTTTTTCCTAGGCTAATAGTGGAGCATGTTTAGTGAGTTTAAAGACTCCTGGCAAGTGTGAGCAAGGAGAAGAAACACTGGAGTAATGACTGAAAAGAACTGTAAGCTAAGACACTGTCCAGAAGCCAAGGGAAGATGAAATATTGATGAGGGGGGAGTGATCAGTAGTGTCAAAAGCAATGAGAAGGCGAGAGGGAGAGACTGGAGGAGTCGGGTGCAGAAACTCCAAGAAAAGGAATACTTCCTTATTATTCCCTGAAGATTATTAGCTGTAACATTTCCAAAAGGTTACGCTGAATCCATAGGAAGAAAGACTAAGGGTGTTTGTGGTAGGCTTGAAAAGTGAACTGCTTTGATGAAGAATTCAAGTACCATTTTTCTTGGTTTGGTGTTTTTATGCAGATGATGCATTGTGGAACACTTGCTAATGCTGAAATACTTTATAATTCTGTCATACCCAGTGAGATAATTTCTTTTTTTGGAGGGATGCTAACATTTCATTGTTTTCCAAAATCCTCCCCAGAATGAATTCGTGCTGAATTATAGCAGTTTACGGATGCACATAAAGTAGCCCGGTATGACGCCTGCTTGGAAGCCGGTGGGGATGCATCAGTCACAGCAAGGAGAGTGCCTCTGAGCAAGGCAAGCCACAGAAGTTACTATTGCCTGTCGTTTGTTTTGTTTCTGATCCTTGTAATCTAGTTTGCTGTTTCTTCAGAGCCGATGCTCATCGAGGGAAGGTGGGCTATTTTGGGGAATGTTGGGCCCCAGTCCCTTTGGGGTAGTAACTCCTTCCCCACCACGTGGGATGGGATACTTCCATCTCATTCTAAGAGGGTGGCGTGGCCTCCCTCCCGCTGTGTCCCCATCCAGCTCTGCAGGATCTAGTGAATAAAGCTACAAGCCTGTTTCTCAGCTGGTGGGGTGGCTTGGTCCTCTTCAGGCTGCGAGGGGGAAATAGCCCCTCTTATTCCTTGTCTGGGAAGTGGCAGTTGGCTCCCACCTTTGAGTGGTGGCTCCTGGTTAGATCAGTGTGCTCTGCTGTTGAATCCAATGTGTGAATTCACCTGGGGTGAAATTCTGCCGTACACCTTTCTAAAGCCTTTGACGTGAGCAGTGTGCCACGCTGGTGCTCCAGTAAAGTGCAGGGAAGGGGTTTTGTATTGAGCTTGGTGGGGTATGGGTTGCTTTTTCTCAGCAATTGAGAACAGCTCTGGTCTATATGGGATGGAAAATATTGGTCAAACTCATTCTCATTTGAAAATTGTTTTCTAACTCAATTTTCTAAAGCTGAGTCAAAGGTTTCTTTTTCATTTATTCCTTTTGTCACATAAAATTGGTGTTGTTATTTTAGTGCCTAGCAGCCTCTAATAGTGGGACCTTGGTGTGCCTGGCTGCATGCAGACAGGGTGGGAGTAGTCCTTTGCTCCAGAGCAAGCCTACAATTTAATGGCAGAGATGGATGTGGGGTAGTGGGAGGAATATAGCACGTATGCAAGATGAATAATGTGGAGTCAAAATTATCTCACTGTCTTCAAGTACTTAAAGAATCAGAATTAAACATATGTGTTTAAAAGCTACGCATGTGGGTAAGTGCTGTTCTAAACTGGGCTAAATAATGCACCTGCTTGCTTTCTTGGTTTGACACCTCTAGGCATGGACTCACTGGGTATATTTTGAGGTTTCTAATTTTTTTGGCTTTAGTTTGACAGAACATATTTGAGAAAGTTAACAATATGTACATGCTGGGTGGGCTTTCTCCCCTTGAAAAGCTACTTTGAATTAATGTCTCTAAGTGTTAAGAGGGTTATAAAATGTGTTGTATGACTAAGATGATGTAGCTAATCCTATCACCTATGGTAAGCTTCTGTTCCAGACCTAAAAAGGGTGTTGTGTGCGCTAAACTGGCCTGATCTCTGGGTTTTCAGGGTGGAAAAGGTTTGAGATTATTCATCCAAAGGTTGAGTCTACAGACATTACCCATCCAACTGGTTCCCTATGCATGCAGACTACCAAAGGCATTCGGTACTGTTTGTGTGATCTCTAAAGAGAATAACAAAGCAGAAGGAAAAGGAAGTATTTTGCGTTGCTCTTGGAAGCCAAAATATGAATGTATTTTCTTCTGCCATAGGATCAGTGCACAAACTAGAGACTTCAGTGCAATATTAAAGACACAGAGTTGACAAAGTTTTCTTTTCCCCATGGAATTCGTAGTAAATAGAGATAAATTATCTCATCTGTTTTCTGTTTATTAACCAGGACTGTATCAAATTAAGTTCCTCTAGTATTGCTGCGAGATGGAGATACAATCACTACAGCTCTATTTAATCATTTCTCTGCCACTATGAGCTAGCAGGCAGTGGGACTTGAAGAATTTACAGGCCCTATGTTTGGCCACGTGTGTGTGCATGTGCACAGATGCTATTTAAAGAGCATAGCTTTGAAATATGTGCTAGAAAGCTCTTTTATTCTCTCTCACTTCATTTATTCCTCCTCTTCTCTTGGTATGTCTTGTCTCTCACCTACACCTTTGATGCAACACGATCATTTATGACCAATGGTATGTTTTCCATACAGAGAACTGTTTTCTGAAACAAAAATGGATTTTTGTCTAATCATAGAATCATTAAGGTTGGAAAAGACCTCTAAGATCATTGAGTCCAACCGTCAACCCAACACCACCATGCCCACTAAACCATGTCCCTAAGCGCCTCATCTACACGTCTTTTAAATACTTCCAGGGATGGGGACTCCACCACTTCCCTGGGCAGCCTGTTCCAATGTTTAACCACTCTTTCAGTAAAGAAATTTTTCCTAATGTCCAATCTAAACCTCCCCTGGTGCAACTTGAGGCCATTTCCTCTCGTCCTATCGCTAGTTGCTTGGCAGAAGAGACCGACCCCCACCTTGCTGCAACCTCCTTTCAGGTAGTTGTAGAGCGCGATAAGGTCTCCCCTGAGCCTCCTCTTCTCCAGACAGACTAAACAGTCCCAGTTCCCTCAGCTGCTCCTCGTAACACTTGTTCTCCAGACCCTTCACCAGCTTCGTTGCCCTCCTCTGGACACGCTCCAGCACCTCAATGTCCTTCTTGTAGTGAGAGGCCCAAAACTGAACACAGTATTCGAGGTGGGGCCTCACCAGTGCCGAGTACAGGGGCACGATCACCTCCCTACTCCTGCTGGTCACACTATTTCTGATACAGGCCAGGATGCCGTTGGCCTTCTTGGCCACCTGGGCACACTGCCGGCTCATATTCAGCCGGCTGTCAGCCAGCACCCCCAGGTCCTTTTCTGCCAGGCAGCTTTCCAGCCACTCTTCCCCCAGCCTGTAGCGTTGCATGGGGTTGTTGTGGCCGAAGTGCAGGACCTGGCACTTGGCCTTGTTGAACCTCATACAGTTGGCCTCAGCCCATTGATCCAGCCTAAGTGAAGCTTTTTAGAGTTGTGGTGTCAGTTAGATTGGACTGCAGCTCTGGAGGCCATCTGGATCCATCCCCCGACTCGGAGGTTACAGCAGGTTGCTCGGGGTTGCATCCAGTTGAGCTTTGAGGTTCTCCAGCGCTGGAGATCACACAGCTCAGGACAACCTGATGTGAAAGCAGCATTTCTTGTTGGAAGTGTCATCTGGAGAATGGAAGAAACCCCTAAGACAGGTTAAAAATACTCTGCAGTCTCATGTATTAGTTTAAGTTTAGATAGCATCTCCCCTGCTGTTTTTGCTGAATCTAAAAACTGTGAATAGTTTTCAATAACCTGTTTCAGAAAACAGTTGGTACTTGGAGAGGTCCATGTCCCAAGACTGGTCAGTCCATTTTGGCTCGTCTATAATCACTAACTGTTATTCCAGAGTTGCACACAGGATTCAAATGTACTTCTGTTGTATTAATCTGGTAGATTCATTCGATCGAGTTAACTTCAATTCTTTGTTAAAAAAAACCCCCAAACCAAACCACCTTTGTCACTTTTCCCATACCGCCTTTTTGAAGCCTGCATTAGCTTTAAAATACGGCTTTTCATTATTGTAGGCGTTCCATTCATTATCAGCCTTTGCTTGGGAGGGTACCAGGGCAACATGTGTTTGTTATTGCTGAAGAGCAATCTGTTTTGTTGCGCTTTAATGGTATTTCAACAGCTCTCAGTATGCTTGTCAAAACAATGTAGCAATTCTTAGGTACTTGGGAATATCCAAGGTGTGACAACAGTCCTTTAAACACAGAAGTGCTTTTCTCCTGTAAAGAAGGTAGATAGTAAAGATCTCTTTCTTTCACCACCTCATGGTCTTAAATAGAGAACAAAGTATTTCTTAGAGCTGTACTTAGGAAAAGGTAAGTAGCGTCTGTGTGCTGTTATATGCAGAGTTTTGYGTACTTTAACACAGCCATATGGTGGTGACCTGAATGACGCTTTCTCATACAGGTACTCTTCAGCATTGCTTGCAGTTTGCTGTTCCACTGACAGTCTTTCAAATATTTAGCCAGCTTTCTTCCCCCTTTTGTGGGGGTGAGTGTGCAGATCCTGCCCGTGATAAACATTTTGTGATGCCTCTGAATATTTTGGCTGTTCCAACTGCAGAGTAGAAACTTGACTTCAGTTTTCCTCTTTTGTTTTAGTTCCCTCTTAAGGGCAGGTAAGTATTCAAGTAGTGGTATTGGTGGGTGACTTTTCAGTGAGGTTTTCTGTTTTTTTTTATGGGTTTCTGTTTGGTTGGTTTTTTGGTTGTTTTGGGGTTTTTTTGTTTTGGTGTTTTGGTTTTTTTTTTTTTTNTTTTTTTTTTTTTTTTTTTTTTTTTTTTTTTTTTTTTTTTTTTTTTTTTTTTTTTTTTTTTTTTTTTTTTTTTTTTTTTTTTTTTTTTTAATTCCCTAATCACTTTGTTCTCGTCCTACTTATAAAACAGCTTTGTAACACTAAATGTAACATACTGGCAGCTTGATGATCCTCATTGTGCTAATTATATATCCTTTGCTGGAACATCTTTCTCTACCTTCCACAAGCCATATGTGTTTAGTAACTAAACTAGACAACAGTTTCTGAGTCAAGGAATGTAATTTTTTGCAGTATGGGACTCTAACAGTGATCATCTTAGGTATTACTGTGATGATAATGATAGTTCATTGCTAAGTGTCTTCTAGAAACGATTGAAACCCAAATCTTCATGGAGAGCTTGCAATCTAAATCAAACCTGATGTTTTGAGGGAGGTCCCATTCAAGAAGATGTCATCACTGCAAAGGTGATGGCTATATTCTACTAATATCTGTTGTTTTCTGTAATTCACTTTAAGGCAGTCTGTAGAACTACAGAAATAAGGGAGTTTAAATGAGAGAGCGCCTGTGGTTTGACAGACCAGTGTGGAGAATACATGCTATGTTACATACGTACTAATCCCCAGGGTTCCTATTGACTTGAAAGATTCAAGTAGTTTATATTGCAAGTAAACATTACACAGCCTGGTCCTTTATAGTTTACAACTTATATTAAATATTGCACATACAGAATTTAAATCAGCTATTCATTGTTTCTCACGTTTGTGTGCGTACTTGTGTGGCAATGAGGATGGTAATTAAGTATTCGTTATGTACCCTGGGAATAGAGCAGAACATAAGCATATGTTGCGAGAAGGAGGTTTATATCAGCTAATAACAAAAACTTTGTAAGTAGGAGCAGGGTTAAATACTGGAGTAGATAGTCACTGAATTTCATAGAATCCCTGTCCCTCCCTATCCCTAGTGTTTTTTGGGGTGATGGTGGTGTGGTTTTTTCTTGTTTTAAGAATAGGTTGTGCTGGCATGCCTTAAGTATAGCTGATTCTGCTTTGTGTCAGTGTGGTGGACTCGTGAAATATTTTAGACCTATTTTTTATGATGATACAACAATTTTATGCGTATAAGCCCAATAGGAAGTCTTTATGGGAAGCGACTTAAAATGTTTCAGTTTTTTAATACCTATCACATGGTTAATAAGTATCCAGAGTGCTTCTTTCACATGTGCTGTGTTTAAATAAAATGTTCTTGTGGTGTTGACCCATTTTAAATGGCTCCATTCAATATTGGTATTGTTACTGATATTGGATTTTTTTTTGCATGTGTTTTTTCTTTTTAGCTACTGAAATGTGATTTAGAAATCCAATAATACTAATGTGCTGAAGAAATATGGCTATATTCACTGAACAGGAATAATCCAGGAAAAGTATTGCTTTAATTTTAAAGCTGACCTTTTCTGTTATTTAGTAGAAAAATCCACAATTCCAAAAGGAAATAGACCTTTTTTGCTGGAGAGGATATATGGCCTACAGGAATAAAAGATTGAGGGACCTTAATGCTTTCACTGTACTAATCCAATAATAATAATAAGGACATTTTTGATTAAATGACTTATGATTATGTTAGTACCAACACATAGGTAAAAGTTGCCTCTGCAGTAAATACCTGGTGTAGTTTTCTCCCACAACTTTTATTAAAAATGTTGATTGCATTTGATACATCACCTGAACAGGACCTCCAAACAATGCGATCTTTCCTGTTACATAAATTAGAAGTTGGAGCCTTTGGGGCTAAACCTTATGTTCACATTTCTGTGGCACATCTGAAGCAACTTGGGACTTCCACAGCTGTTGTCCTTATTTCGGGTGATGGCATGTGTGGTTCTGTACCTCTTACGGACACTAAGGACACACTGTGAAGAGCAGACCCACCTTGCTCCCACGCAGAGTGGAGCTACCCTGAACCAAGGGTGCAATGAAGGCTGACCTGTGAAGTGACTGTGGTATTCAAAACATAGTGGGTTTCGGCTATATAAAAATTATTGGCATCAGCATCGCTGCAGTGGATGTAGTAGGGGACAAAGAGCCGCGCAGGTACTAACCAGGTGAGTGGTGAAGAAGGGAGCTCTGGAGGCTGCGGCACGTGCTGTGCATTATCTCCACTGCATTGCACTTCCTTCAACAGCCTTTAGACCTTAAAGCTGGATATTGAGACCATAGATTTTTTTCCTGCCAGTGCTTACTTTTTGAACAGGATATCTGGGATTCGATGAACAGTTTTATAAACAGTTCATAGTTTAAGTTCACAGCAGTTGTATAAAATTGTAAGTGTTTTTGATGAAACTTTATTTATGAGAAAATAAAATGAATCCTTTTCCAATAGGTTTATAAGAAGGGATGTTATTCCCTGTTGTGAAAAAGATCTGTCAAATTTAGTATAATTTTATAACCATTGGGAAGCTTTTTGAAATCATCCTATAAAATTTAATAAAAAACCTAACATGTCAATGAAATTATGCAAAAGGATGCAAAGTACTCCAAAGCAGAGGTTCACTTTTTCTGTTAAATCCAGTATTGAGAATTTCCAAGCTGTCTATAAAAATATGCTTATATTCTTTTATAAATACCGTGTACCACTTTATAAATATTTTATGAAAAATATTAACACTTTGCTTCAAAGCAAAGCTTTTGAAGCTTTTCTTAACAGGCACATAAGAATTGCTTTTTTCAGTCCTCCTACACTATATAAATTTTCCCTACTAGTTTTGTCGTTATGTACAGTGTATTCAGAGTTCCTGCTGAAACAGAGGTACCTTAAAGTTTCTCAGTGAAATGAAGCTAAAGCTGAGGATGTGCTTTACTGTATTGCTGTATCAAGGCCTGAAGGACTATTCTGGAATAATGGAAGATGTTATTTGGGAATAGTACGGTCAGACAGCAAACTATGTTCCTAAAAACCAGGAGGTCTTGGTGTGGGCTGGCCATAGTTTCTCCATGTAGAGCAGTAAGTACTTTCCTCTTCAACTGATCTATCTTAGTTTAAGATCAATCCTCTGCCCCCATCTGCCTGCCCCCAACAGCAAAAATAAATATAAACAAAAACYTCTTTCAAAGACTTCCAGCTTTAGAGGTGATTTGGGGAGAGGGCTGTATGAGTGGCACCCTATACTGAGTGCAGGTCTCCTGGTCTCTGCCCAGCCCCAGTCCATGCTGTTGCTCCCTGCCTTGAGATGCAGGGAAAGAAAAGAAAACCAGACTTTTCGGCTTTTGTTTTAAAACTTCTTAAGAGAGGAGGAAAAAAGAAAGCCAATTTTATTGACTGTCGTCTTACTTATTTTCAGGAAGGAACATGTCTCTCAAGGAGACTTTTCCTTACCTGTTCAGTTATAGATATCCTATTCTATTTCTGATCAGGTGGCTTTAGGGACGCTAAATTATGTCTCTGTCACTGATTCTGGAAATGTTTGATGAACTCTAGCTTAAATCAAGACAGGCCAACACTGGTATGTACCGTTCACTGAAAATTCAATTACCTCTGGTCTCTCAAGCACAGCTGTCGATGTAACTTGAGTCTATTGGTATCTTGAGAACGCTGCTTTATGTTCATATTCCTCCAGATGCACTGTATTGCTGTGTACCTACTCACAGGTCTGGAGACAGGATCCTATTTGGTTTAGGGTTTTTAAATTATTCATTGGTTATGCAGTAGCGATGCTTTAGAAGAAGGACGTAAAGTAAGACTTGAGTGTATAGAAAGACATGAACAAACCTGTAGGGCTTTTTGTTGCTAAGGCTACTAAAAGTCATTAAATGAAGCATTCATTTCCAGATGGGGTGGTGTTTTGTTTTGTGTTTGTTTGTGTTTTTTTTTTTTTTTTTTTTTTCTTCTTTGGAATAAGAGCACTTTCTCTTTTGTAACTGAATTGTTTTAAATCCCTAACCGAAAAACCCCACAGAATTGAAATGCTGTAAATTGGCCAAGGCTGTAAAATATGCCATTGCCAGCAGATTATCAAAGTATTCCTCCGGTGCACCTGATCATTTCATAAATAAGCCATTCATCCAGTTTCACTTGCTTATGCTGTAGCTGTGAAACGGGTAGTTTAAACGCAAAAATCAATAGAAAACAAACCCTTAGTTGCCTGGTCTCTGTGGCTGTTTCTTCTTTCTATTTTGGGTAAGGATAGCCTGTGAAAGTATTAATCAGTAGAAACTTGTTAATTCAATATAAACACAAGTACACCAATCAAATGTTTATTTCCTAATCTCTTATATTACTCACACTATTAGCATTAGGCCCCATTATCATTAACTAGTTAGCAATTAACTGCAAATGGCTTGCATGAAATACCATAGGCTATTTTACTATGACGACTACTCTCAATCACTTACTGACTCTTGCCAAGTACCAAGTGGCAATGAACTATTAGGTTAGATTTTTTTTTTTTTTTTAAAGTTATGTGTAAGATTAAGACAAAAAGGCCTGATCCATCTTCTGGTGATATCAGTGCTGATGAGTACTTCTGCTTGGCCCATGAATACATACAATAGATAAATACGGTAAATATGAAGAGTGACACATGCAGGTATATATGGATGGTGGTAATATGGAGCATCCTGCCTGGAGGGGAGATTTCTTTCTCTGCTGGCTCTGTGCTAAACAAAATCCTTTACAGAGGTGAAGGTTTGGAGCTATTTCTTCCCATTTGCTGAAGATCACACAGTTGGTGCCGGGTAAAGAACTGAACTCAAATCCCTATCTGATACCAATTCCAGTGTCTGATAGAAGTAACAATGCAATTTCTTTCACATATTCAGTTGAAGGAAGTCAATTAGATGTGGTAGTTTATATACCAGGTGGAGATCTGTCCCATAGAACGCCACATCATGCTATACTTTTGTGCCTTTATGTACCTCTCAAATATGTATTAGCAAATATTTGTTTGAAAATAAGCCATTATTCAGAATTTGTCTGCTGAAGATTTAAAGGCTTATGCTTTAAGCTTAAGTGTCAAGCTTATCTTAGTGGAAAATACTTCCCCTTTCGTGTATATTATATGAGGAAATGTACATGCACATTCAAACCGCTGCTCCTTTTGGAAGTTGTTGTGCAAGTGAGACTTTAAATCTTGAAGGGGTGTAATAACCAACAGTGAGATATTTCATTTCATGTGGAATATAGTACCCATTCCAAATAAGGGTGTGTCTGATGAATTTAGAGCTGTGAAGTTGGCACCTAAAGTACAAAATAGGTGCTTACATGTGTGTGCTTTCTTTCCAGCTAATGTAGCTCAGTAATTAGATTTGTCAGTAGGTCTTTTGCTAGACAAATGGAAATAAAAAACTGCAACTACAACGAATAACTTGGTGACTTGCTTTTTTTAATCTGTAAAGCTTGAAACCACTACTAATCTGTGAAAATACTAATGTCCACAGATAAATGCTGTTATAGTGTGGACCTCTGAGGAGACTAGCAGGTCCTTCATGATCTGTATTTATTGCTGTATTTCTAACGCACTTACTGGGACCCGTTTTATTACCTGCTGTTGATGGGGAGGTAAAAGGTACGTGGTTTTCAAAAGTGGTTGTATTGGTTGGCTTCAGGTACTAAACTGGCAGGCAATGAAGAGCAATAAAGGCTGAAAAACTTTACATTGCTCTGAAAACCCCTGTTGTATTGAATGACAGTGAGACCTTTCCGTAGCAAAGTGTTTTTTTTTTTTTTTTTACGATGATGATGACCATCATGGGGTAGTAGATCATCACTGGTACTTTGGATCCTGGCCTTCACTGTAATGGGCTTCTCCAACTCTGAATTTGTATTTATTGCGAAGTTGCATTTTGGCACATTTAAAGGTACAATGGCAGTGATGTAGACTGGGTTGATTTCATAGAGCTAGACCAGAGGAAGCCATTATGATTCTTACAGGTTTCTCCTATGCGGTGTAAGTTATGTGCATTCACCTGGTGAATTCTGTACCTGGCCCAGCAAATTGTGGATAGCCAAATCTTTTAAAAATCACAGTGTTTTACTTTAAGTATTAAAATGGCTGAGAATCTTCCCCTGGTAATTTCTTTAACCTCAAAGACAAGAAACCTCTAAAATCTTGCATTGCATTTGAGATTATATTTCTAGTGAGATTATCAACTACTGGAACAGAAATTAGGATATGACCCATCCTGTTCTCCTCCCATGCATATAGCTTCCATACACGTACCTTTATGGTATGTGCCTTAATTTCCTGGATCACAGGATAATTCAGGTTGAAAAGGACCTCGGGATGTCTCTAACGCCCTGCTCAAATCAGGGTCAGCTATGAGATCAGGCTACGTTGCTCAGGGCATTATCCAGTCTGGTTTTGAAAATCTGCAAGAATGCAGATAATCCTATTTATCTATATATACATATATGTTAGAGAAAGTATTTGATTGCGCTCTGAGTCTGTAATGCACTTTGTTCCAGCATATATGAATGTGTTTATGACTTGATGTCATTTCTATCCATACATATGTGCTATTTAACTTGCTGCTAATATTTTGCTCTCTGTTCTTCTCCCCTCCCTCCATCAGTATGCTAAATTGTTTGACTGTCTGATCCATCATGAAAAGAGTTGCTGTACAGAATCACCTACATTAAAGTGTTGAGGAATCAATACAGCTAGTGACCTTTAGTGAAGCTGACATTTACTGGGGTGGATCAGCTGCACACACAGTACATGACTGCTCACTCCCTTGCTTGATATCTCTTTCCAGAGTTCTGCTACATGATTTTTCTCCTTCTGATGTCTTGCTCTGCCTAATTTTTATCTAGAGGGTTTTTGCTTTTTTTTTTTTTTTTTTGACATATGATTGAAGGGAGGAAAACTGAGGCTTTCTTTGACCTAACGGACCCTTTATTGGAGACCATGCAGGCAGAATTAAAAAAACAATATTTAGATTTCAGAAACTGAGGAACATGAAAGAAATCAGATTTCCCGTGTAGTGTTTGTCCTGTGCTGTCATTTCCCTCTCCCTGTGTGTGCCTGCTCCTGGTTGTTTTCA
>JAYKAV010001588.1:1261876-1382451 GCA_035582835.1 Phoebastria nigripes
TGATGTCTTGCTCTGCCTAATTTTTATCTAGAGGGGTTTTTGCTTTTTTTTTTTTTTTTTGACATATGATTGAAGGGAGGACAACTGAGTCTGTCTTTGACCTAACGGACCCTTTAAAGGAGACCATGCAGGCAGAATAAAATGAGCTAGGTTTAGACTTCTGAAGCTGAGGAACATGAAAGAAATCAGATTTCCCGTGTAGTGTTTGTCCTGTGCTGTCATTTCCCTCTCCCTGTGTGTGCCTGCTCCTGGTTGTTTTCAATTACTCCATTGTCTGTTTTTCCCTCCCATTATGTTTTCGCCTGGTGTGAAGTCTGTAAGCAGTAAACGTCCTTCAGTGTCATATATTCCTGTTCTCAGCTGGATGCTGGAAATCTTCCTTTTCATCAAGCTCAGCTTACCATCTGATACTTATGTGAAATTTTGACATGGGTTTGACCTGTGGAGGTTGAAGGATAAGCCACCTTGTAGTAAGAGGAAGCATGGTTGTATTTTCTTACGAATCTTAAGACATAACAGAGGAGTGCAGCGCCAGCGAGAAACATGAGCGTGGCTGTTAACTCCGAGGCTGAAGCCAAGGCAAGAGCTCAGACTGCAGTGCTGGTCATCTGAACTGCCTCCTGCTGTGAGGAGGAGATCTGAGAGACCCCAGAAGCCAGGAACCTCTTCTGGCTTTTACCCTGGGAGCAGCTCCCTCACAGGAGCAAATGCTCCTCTTGGTACCCAGTTAAAGTCGTAGCGATGGGTGAGACTTTGGTGCCGTCTCTCCTAGTGACCAAGCAGTGTTGTGTTTGGAGCATCTTGTGAAAGGAGTGTTGATTATGTTTCTCCCCATAAAATACAGAGACAGGCAAGCAGTCTCCTCTCTCTTTGTTCATCCTGGGGCACAAAGGCAATCTGAGGAAAGAGGATAATAAAAGTGCCAAACAGCGTGGCGTGATTGCCAGCTTGTGCTCTGGGGAGGCTGGAGGAGACGCACTAGGTCATGGTAGATGTGCTTCGGCAGATAGTACAGAGTAGTTCTCTTGAGTTAAAAAAAAGACCTGTCTCAAGGCGAGGCAGCGCTTATTCAAACAATCATATCAATAAGTTTCTGCGTTACACACTGATTGCCAGTAAAATAATAGGAGTTCATTTGACTGTTCTTGTGTTGTTAGGTATTCTATTTAAGTTTCTATGAGTAGCAGAAGGAATACTCTAAATAGTATATTACTTAGTGTGTATATATATCTTAGTAGTATCTTAGTGTATATATACACTAAGAAACAGTATTTTCTTAAGAGTTTGGCCTTTTTTGTTGTAAAGTTTGACAATGTAACCTTGCTAACTTGAAAATAAACATTTTGTAATTTTTTAGCTAAGTAAACTTACAGTTTACTTAATTGGGAGTTCCTAAGGCACAGCCTTGCCAGACATGAAGTATTGTCTGCTCCTTCTCTCTCACCTTGCCCTTTTCTTCCTTCCCACGGCCATACCTCCCCCTCCACGCTGCCAAAAGCAAAAGCACAGCCACCCTTTCTTTGGTTAGGGGTTTCTTCATCTCACTTGCTGCTGCTCAGTAGGAGAACTTGTACCTGACACGTTCCTTCTGCTCATAATGAGCTTTCACTCAAGTCGCTGATCAATAGCAGAAACCAGCAGGTCTGTGTCTATTGCTTGTTTTCTCTATCTTGAATCTGCCAAGATAGATTAGAGTACTGCCAAGGTCACTCAATACGTTGCAAGTGAATGAGAAGATATCTAGTTGACTTTTTTAGGACAGGACTGCAAAAAGGCAAGGCTGGAGCTAAACTGAATGTACAATGACAGATTAAATCTGCATCAAGGTCACAGAGGGTATTTTTAAGTGAACTTTCGACACAGCTGAGCAAGATACATGTCCCCCTCAGTGGAGAGGTTATTACACTGCTTGCTAAGGCAAAGTATCTTGGCAGTACACATATGGGAAGGAACAAACAAGAAATTCAGGAASTGCAATGAGAGAGAAACTCGGGTGTAGCTGTCTTGAAATCAATAGGATATTTAAATGTTTTTCTGGTGGCAGAGACTGAGCTGTGGGGAGTCAGAGGAATAAGAGCAGCCTTGTGCTAATCACTCCATCCCAGAGGCAATGGCATCCTCCCACTGATGCAGCTGGAGGCAGCAATGATAATGTGAACAGTGAGTGCTAGCACCAGTGCCAGGTTTAAGTGACTGATGTGCTCCACAAGCCTCCTGTGTACTGGGGTTCTTCTATAGCTGAGGCGTAACTTCTCCTGTGGTCAACAAGAAAAGAAGAAAATTGGGGGGGGGCGGGGAAGCATGAGTCACTTAAAGAAAAAGTTTTTGCATTAACAATGACTAAAATTAGAGAAGGAAGGTTTATAGTAAGAGGCGTAATATATTTTATTAGACTGACTGCTGTAATGGGGACAACCTGTCTTCATTTCATGGCTTGTGTGTCTGAGAGCTTGTCTGTTGTGTTTTTTTGTTTCTTTCCCCCAGTTCCAGCAGTTGATCTAATAAAATATACTGTCTGTATAAATCTTCTAGCCTCAGATCATCATGTCTGCCTCAGAACAGCTAATAAAATTGCAGACATATTTTCCTAATATAGTTACTTCATTTAATGGATCGTCATGGCCACCCAACACAGAATAGTGCTTGTCCTTAGACTACAGTATCTCTGTATGTTAAGAAGTCTTCCAGTAGAAAAGTCCGAGTTGTGGGTTGAGCCAGTTTTACAAATAAAACTGAGAGAATTGCTTCCATAGAAACCAAAAAGAAATCTCCATTTGCTGTTTACTCCTAGATTTGGACTTCAGACTTTTCCAGAGTTTGAAGCTATTTGATCAGTTTCTCTGCACTGAGATGAAATGTAGCTGTGTACAAGATACAACTCTGCTTTTATACTTATGAGATTACTTGTTTAATTTCAGTTGGGTTATTCCTATGCTTTTAAATAGCAGCGTGCACTTAATTGCTGTCTTGGCCTGGAACCAAAGCGGTTAGGAAGACAGTGATGAAAGTAACAGGAGCCTTAGAGATTTTGCAAGGCATTTAAAAGATAACAGGATCCTTCTGATTTCCTCTACTTCTCCATGTCCATGAGGACACCCTTGCAGGGCTGAGGCCAGAGTATCAGTGACATTAATAGATRAAGGAAGTTGTGTTAATTAGTTGAACTGTAAAAGAGAATCTCATATAATTATCTGTAAGAGAAACCCCAACAGACAATTATAAACTGCCAAAACTTTCAGTCTGCTACAGTTGTTCTGTGTGACCTAAAGTCTTCAAAGGCCTGCAAGATTTAAAACCTATTTATGTAGTCTGACTCTATAGTGACCGAACTGTTAGCTGAAAAAAAGCAAATAGAAAAGACTGCAGCTTTGAGTATGTCTGTACTTATCTTACAGCTTTATCTTTGTTTCTAATTGAATTTTAAAGATGCTGATCACGAGTCATTGGATGAGGCCAGACTAAAGCTCCAGTCCAGATGAAAATGGAACAGCATGACTGAACTTGCCTTAGAGCTGCCTTTTGGCTTTGAAACATGCAGTGTTCTCCTACTGAAGCTTATCAAGTCAATGGCTTCAATTTGCCAATCTTCACGTGTGCCAAGGTTTGGTGCATCAGATACTCAACCATCAGAGCCATCTGACAGCAGTCACCAAGCACGTCCTTGAGTTGGAGAAACTATTTTGCTCAGGGAGTTCAAGGCAGACTGATGATTTTCCAGTAGTGCCTGGTCTTGCCCAACTGTCTCTTCCCTTTCTCTTCCTGCTTTTGCTTCCAAGCCGCTGAGGAGTTGGATTTTGAATTTCAATCCGAGTTTGGCATGGAGTGAGGTAAGTGCCAAAAGTTGCTGGTGTGCAAGTCCTGCTCGCAGCTGGGGTGGAGAGTGCTTGTCTTTCTCCTCTCACATCTGAGAGGCTAGATTTGCTGTGCGGTGTAACAGCTTCTCATGGGTCTGCCAGAAGGATCTCACCTGAAATCGGTTTAATAATTTTAAGGAGAATCTTTTCTGTTCTCAAAACACTGTTTTGAGAGAACTGCCACCCATGGATTTGAAATGCAGCTTCAACTACTTGTTTTGGCCTTCTGCAGCATGGCATTCTTCCAGTCTGGGGAGATTGCTTTTCTGTTTAATCTATTTTTTTCCTCGTTGTTAGGCTCTAAGTCTTCCTACCTGGCTTCTAATGGGAATTAGGGTGATTGGCCTTTGTCTCCTTATCCTGCATACTGATTTAACTCCTCTGACTTTCTCCACAGAAAATGGAGATGGAAGAAAACTGGCAGCTACAAGGAAAGGGGTAAAAGAAAGGGAGAACGGGATCGATTCCCACACTTGATGGGACTGTCCTTGTACTACTTACAATGTTCTTGTCTGCAAGCAGTGGATCAGTCTGTCAAAATACTGCTGCACTGCCGCTCAGCCCTGCATTGTAGGAGTCAAAGGTGAGCCTATGCCACACAGAGGCCTGCATGTTATTTTCCTACCATAATCAGATTAAGGTACAGCAGCCTTCAGCCTGATTGTAGCAGTGTCTGCCAACTCGGTCCTGTGCCTCACCTCAGAGACCTGCCAGGTCTGTGTAGTACAGAGTCAGGGATATGAGGGTGTTCAAATACAGTACAAAAGCTTGTTTCCAGGAGGGAGCGTAACCCACTCTGGGTTTTCCAGTGAGTTTTCAGAGCATCTCTGCTGTGTTCTTGGAACACCAGGGAAGAGGATTTGGCAGTTATCTGTTTCCTTGTTTGTTATCCCTCTGGGAAAACCTGTGTGCTGGAACACCTTGGGAGGGTCACTGTCAGCTGGGATTGAGTTTGGGCTTTTGTGGATATTGAACCACAGCCTTCTGCTGTGGTCACACTGCCTGTGCTGGCTGAGAGGAGGTTCCTGACACAGATCTGCCTGAGGCCCAGGTAGTGCCAGAGCACCAGGGGCGGTGAGCACCAGTGGTTTGTTACCAAGCTTTTAGTATCTGTTTTACCAGCATGAATTTATTGTTGCTGTGACACTCATGTTTTACCAAGTATGCCACTGTCTCCACTTCCAAGCATAAGTTATTCTCTATTGTTAGCCTTAATGTTTGTCTTCTGAAGCTCTTTTTCTGGATCATAGGAATAGCTATGTTGGATCAAGCCAAGGGTCTGTCTATTAGTCTGCAGTCCTTTTCCTGTTCTATTTTTTATGGACAGTGTCTAGTACCATATACCTAAGGAAGGGTATAGGTATGGAAGAAGTATATACCAATACCTTCCCTAAATAGTCTCCAGCATCTGGTGGTCTTTGCCTCTGTTGCTGGATATCTCATCTCCTGTGTGAGAGTGCAGCTGCCTGGCTCAGATGGGAATCATAGAATCATTAAGGTTGGAAAAGACCTCTAAGATYGAGTCCAACCGTCAACCCAACACCACCATGCCCACTAAACCATGTCCCTAAGCACCTCATCTACACATCTTTTAAATACTTCCAGGGATGGGGACTCCACCACTTCCCTGGGCAGCCTGTTCCAATGCTTAACCACTCTTTCAGTAAAGAAATTTTTCCTAATGTCCAATCTAAACTTCCCCTGGTGCAACTTGAGGCCATTTCCTCTCGTCCAATCGCTAGTTACTTGGCAGAAGAGACCGACCCCCACCTTGCTGCAACCTCCTTTCAGGTAGTTGTAGAGCGCGATAAGGTCTCCCCTGAGCCTCCTCTTCTCCAGACTAAACAGTCCCAGTTCGTGGAAGGGTGGGGTTGGCTGCTCATGAGGCCAAGGATGTGTGCGTAACTGGGTGGTGTGTGCAATAAAGCAACTATTGCATCCTTGATGCTTTCATTCTTTTGAGTAAATTCTTTCCTACTGTAACTTCTGATTTTTGCAATCTTAAGACTTAATACAGGATTGTCCTGTGGTTAAAGACTTGGCCGGAGGCTGTGAAAATGATATACACAAAGGCTTTTTGTTTGACTTTGGATATGTCCTTTAGGCTTTCTTTGTTGCTTAACCTCTTGTCTATGAAATGGGAAATGATTCTACTTGCCTTACAGGGCTGCTATAGGAATATACACTTAGAAGGTCATGAGAAATGCAAATGCTAGGGCAATACCTTGGCCAGGTATACAGAAAAGCACTCTTAAACAGTCAGTAAAGAGGGAAGGTGTTTCCTTCTGTATACAATGATCTTAATTTGCAAACTAT
Organism: Phoebastria nigripes; assembly: GCA_035582835.1. Taxonomy (NCBI): domain Eukaryota; kingdom Metazoa; phylum Chordata; class Aves; order Procellariiformes; family Diomedeidae; genus Phoebastria; species Phoebastria nigripes. The sequence goes on from JAYKAV010001588.1 coordinate 1,268,047, forward strand.
CTTGACATCAGGTAGACAGGCTTGTTATCTTTTGTTTACTAATTTGTCATGTTGTATTACACAGTATTAAATCAGTTCAAGATGCAATGTGATGGAATGACACTATACAACTTCAGATCTGTTAACATAATATGGCAGCATGTTTTAATGCATTTGTTTCCCTTCAAGTAACCACAATGAAGTTTGACAATGGTATATCTAGCATAGGGGCTGAGGCAGACCAATAACATATACCACACTGTCAGTGATTTTTTGATTGAATAAACCTCTCGTAGTTGTAAGCATTGTCTATAATTGATCATGTTTTTAAAAAAAAAAAAAAAAAAAAAATCTAAGTTTATCTTTTAGTGTGCTTGAGGTGAAAAATTGTGAAGTCCAACCTGAGTATCATTTCCATTTTCTCACCTGTAGCAACAAAATCTGTTGGGGTTTAATTTAATATACTTTTCTATCAGTGCTGTCAAAACTTTGGTGCAGGAAGTAGATTGAGATTTGTCTTTGTTTTCTATTGTCTGTGCTTTGTTTGATGTTCTAAGTGTATTTCAAATGGATATCTCTGTTACAAGGAGAATAAACATTGCATCAAATAAACCTTTATCAGTATTTAGACAGGTGTCACAATAGTGTTGTAAATTTTTTGGATAACTACACCTGTAATATTGGGGAATCTGCAGAAAATCTACTCCCGTTATGTTTTGGAAGAGGAGACTAGGAAATGTGTTAAAGCCTGTTGTTCTGCAAAGTTTCTTCAAATGTATGATTCAAGATACTGCCTGTTTCATAACCTGTATGAGATTACCAGAGCACATCTGCTGGGTAGTGTTTGTGCAAGACTCAGAGGGCTCTATAAATGGGTGAACGGATATTTACTGAAATCAACTATTTTTTGCTATAACCCAGCCAGCCAAACAAACACCCTTGATGCAGAGTTTCTCTTTCCTTTGTCCAGTCTAGATGACCTCTATATAGGCCTGGTTTCAAAAGGTCAGCAACTAAAAACTTGATTGAAAAAATACTTTGCTGATTTTTTGAGTGTTAATTTAAACATACAGTTTTCATTTTTAAATGTTTGATCAGTGTGACTGCTACTCTAATAGTCAAGCCAAGTACCATGGCTGATTTTTACTTTCAATTGGTTGAAGATGTCACTTCTTTAAAAAAAAAAAAAAAAAAAAAAAGTTACTCATGACATTTCTGTGACGATGACACACTCTGAAGTGCAAGGAGAGGATGGCTGAGGGTGAACAGTGCTGCTGTTTCAGCTGTCTGGGCTTATTTCTGCTTACTCAGTGTGACTAAATGGCCATCAAAGTAAGAAACTCCTCTGGAACCACCTCCCAATCTTTGCAGCAGAGGCTGATGACACAAGCAACTGTGGCTGGTATTAATACTCRCCCCCGCCCCCCCCGTTCCATTTGCCCAACCGAGATGTTATTAGCTCTGTCAGCTGTCTGGAGATTAATTGAATACTGTAAACATTGAATTTACCTCTGAATCACAAAAGTGAGATTATTTAGACCTTGAGAAGGAGTTGGGAGCTGTTCGAATACTTTATTAGCTTGGACACAAAAACCTTTGGATCTTTGCAGATGGAAAAAATGATTTGAGCAAATGGAAAATGTTTACCTTTTCTCTTCAGAATGTGTCACCAAGTTGTTGGATTTGGTTTTATTTTAAGGGGAGATAGTAATTCCTTCCTCTTTATGACCTTGTGCTATGGATTTTTTTTTTTAAAATTTATCTTGTATCTCTCATGTAATTGAATTTCCAGTATCTTTTCCAGAGCAATTTAATACTAATAATTTAAGAGCGTGTTGCCTTCTTATTAATGTCAGAAGTCTTTCTTACACAAATAGATCTGCATAGCCGAAGGTTTCCAAACGAACTCAGACAATTCTGAATTCCAATTTCTATTTTGCAAAGTACAGTTCATGAAGGCTACTTAAAAGAAATAGATCAATCTGTGGAAGCCTGATAGGTGGGAGTTAATGTATTTTTATTCATACTTAATTCTTTAATGAGGAAAATGCAACTTGGTTTGCGTATTTTGCATAATCACACTAATGCAGACTAGAGAGAAAGCTAGTCTAGGGAGACAGATGCTGTGCGAGGTACGGGCTGACTTCTCTGAGAGACAGAAACCTTTGAAGGATGGCGCGGGTYGGGAGTTGCACTGCGTCTTGCTCTTCTTTGGAGCAGAGACTCTTAAGTGGAGTGAGGAAAAACAGGACGGGCTCAGATGAGAACAAAACCGTTTCTGAGTTTCAGGATCAAGTTATTTGGTTTTCCTATTTGTTTCTGTCCCTGATTTTCTGGGTTAATTCTGTTTATCCTGGTTTTCTTGTCTTTCATCGAGTGTTTTTCAGGCTTTTTTGGTACATTGCTGTCTTTTGGGGGTGGGGACTGTCTAATACAGCTTGTATCTTTTTAGCCTCTGATCCCAATTCTGACACCTTTATCACTATCACTGTGCAAGAATTTATTAATTGTATGAGTAAATATTAATTATACTACTTAAGCGTAAAGATTACTAAAAGGGAAAGTAACATCAAGCTCCAGAAAAGGTTTTTGTCAGCTTAAAATGGTTGACAAAGCATTGGAGTCTGAGAAAACCTGCTYTCCTGAGTTCTGCAGCCAACACTCCTTATGTCCAGTTAATAATTGAGGGGAAAATAGGTTTTGTCTCATTTCTGATCCAAACATTGGAGGTTTAAAAATACAAATGTGAGCCTAGGGTTATGTAAACTGTTACATTCGGATGGAAGAGGGAAGAGTCTTGTCTTTAGTATGAAACTAAAGTATTAGACATGCAAACCCTATACCTTTTCAGTTTTTCTAATTTTATCATTGATCTTATAATATTTAGTGTTTCTCCTTGTAACCAGATAGTATGAAAAGCTTTAAATATGTCCTAAAGGCACTTTAGAAGCTCACAAAGCAATTAAAATGCGATTCAAATGCTGTGATCCTTACAGAGAATGACTAATGATTTTTCAGGGTTCAGGGCTGTCAATATCACTATCCATCTGTTGATTTATAACTTTTGCCCCTAGTCTTCTATTTTTCTGTGATAACCAAAGACAAAGCTCTGAAAAGCTTTGTCCATTGTCACAACAGAGTAGGGATGATTATATCCAAATACCAGAGATTAAAAACTCTTTCACATCATGCTTAGTACACAGGTTTGCTAAAGAGAGCAGGATAAGGCAAGGATAACAGCTTTAAGTTTGAAGAGACTAGAAGTAAGTCTCTCTCTACTAAGCAGTCTTAGAATTTGTGATATGGCAGAATTTGGTCCTGTTTGTCAGAGGGAAGCAGTGCTTCACCGAATGACACGCTTTGGCACACTTCACAGATCGAGGAGGAGCACTAAATACATGCGCACGGCTGGTATTTGTTCTCTTTTTTAATGTGATTAGCTGCTTCTGTCTTCTCTCGTGTATTACAAAGGCTGTGGCCTTGGCCTGGCAGGATTTCATATCAGAAATGCAGAAGGAAAGCAAACAGAGATGCTTCCTCCGATCCAAGGAGTTCAATGTTTTCCTCTCCCTCCTCACCGCTGTGTGCGTGCGACGGCAGATGTCTTCTCCTCAGAAATCTCATTTTCCTTTGGCTTTTTGACTCTGTTGAATTTCCAAGGTGTGTGGTGTCTTCTTTCAAGCTGTTCCTTTTACTGGTAAATGTCTTATTTATTCTTTCTCGAGACCTTCCATTAACCTTTCCTTCATCAGTAGTGAAACAGCTGGTGTTTTGAGATCAGTGCCTCTCATGATAACCACTTCTTCCTTTGTATAGATCTGTCTCTGTCTGTTTACCCATATACTGTTTTACCCATCGACCCCAAAGGTACAGAACTCTGTAAACCTGCTGGGGAAGCCACTAACTTTTGTTTTCTATTTATGGAGCTTGCTTACCTCCATCGTGAGGACTTACGGGTACAGTAGGAACAATAGTAATTTAGAATAATTTATGAAAAAATAATTTCATCAAACATCATTTTCAAGAGTTACTATTAGTTGATTTAAGCAAAAGTGTTGACATAATTGGAAATGTGGGGAAAAATAAAGCACAAAATTACTTTTTATTTTTTAACATAGCAATAGAAGAGAGGTTACAATGAAGAAGAGATAACTAATTCACAACAAATTATCTAAATTGTGAAGAAGAGTATAGCTGAATACATCTTTCACTGCAAAGTTACATAGCTGGGAATGGAAAACAGAGGCCATGTCAGTCCCCTGTGAAACTCCGGTCAACAGAAGCTGAACATAGTTGACTTCTGATTCAGAGTCTCTTGAAATTGAAATGTTAGTAATGGTCAATAACCACAGGGGCAGTTTATGAGGATTTTTTTCTAGCTTTATCATTGGCAACTTTAAAATCACATTTAGTTGGAATTTTTGACTTTCCTCCCTTTGTTGTTGCCACCTCTCTAAAATGCTTGACCTAATTCAATCAGAATTGCTGCATTTACAGCAGGAACTGAATTTGTGGGGCCTGCATTATGCATAAGACCCAACCAAGTTCTTACTGCTTAKAACTAGGTGGGATAAATTGTTCCTATGGACATTTCAGACAAAATACTTTTTCTTAATGCCTTACCCCCCACCCCCACCAACCSAGGATCAGTAACTGTTGTGGATCAGAAATGTTGTTGAAAATTGCTGAAAACTATCTTTTTAAAAAATAGCTATTTTCTGAGAAATATTTGGGGTATTTGATTTCTTTGCCAAAACACACAGAAATGGACAAAACCTTTGATATAAGAAAAATGATACAAGGAAAGCGGAAATTTTCTTCAAAAAGAAAAAAAAGAGAGATGGATTGTGTCATTTTAAGGACAACTTGCCTGTGACCTGCTTTATCTATCTCTTTAAAAGAACCTGTTGAGCATCTCCATTGCAAGTACTGGGTTGGGCACCAGCTCTGTTACTTAAACCCCGCATTCAGTTTGGGTAAATTCCACCTTTATGGTAGTTGCAGCTCTGTTGGTCATCTGGAAAAGAGCTAATGTTGTTAGAGCAATTTACAGACCATAGTTTGARAACCACCGCATTAATTATGCACTGTTTCCTATACTGCAGTCAAGAATAGCCAGTTCTGAACTTTGACATGAAACTTAAAAAACCCCAAATAATCCCAATGAATAAGCTTTGATTTCAACAGGGGGAGCTGCATAGCTTCGGCAGAGCCTGTGGCTGGGAAGAAAAAGGCTCTTGTACTTCAGCCTCTGCTCCTGCTGCAGGTACGGGGCTTCCTCTGTGCGGCTGCCGTGCTGTTCCACACCAGGGAGGTGCTGGGTGAGCGTACAGCTGGTGGATCTGTCCCCCGTGGAAGGGCAGCTGTAATCCGCCTGCCCCTGCAAGGAATCCGGGCCTTCCCGTGTCTTCACCCCGGGTCTCTCCAGCCCTTCAGGAGGAACTGTCTGAGCTGCTGCTCATCTTGAGCGTTGRAGCTGCGCTTCCCACCAGCTCCTTCCCAGGCGGCAGGATGGAGGCAGAGACCTTGCTCCCTCCAGTGTCGCTGTGCRGCCGCCTAAGGGCAGCTCCTCCGTGTAGCTTTTGTTTATGATGGCATGGTGATGTGAGGCACAGGCTGCCTTTTCCCATAAATGTGCTGCCTGCAAAAAATGTATTATGTGTATAGTGTGAAGGTTTTTAATGTTGTTGCATGCTATTCCCAAACAATAACTCCTGGGCCTTGGATCCTCAAGTTTTAAAATCAAATCCCAGAGTTCTAGGTGCTTTCAGAAAAGGTCGGTTTTAATATATTTGCTCCTTCACGTCCCAGGATACCCACTGAGCAAGCTCTTCTCTCTGCCCACAGACTGTGCTGGAGGGGTAACGCTATTTTTCCAGTGATTCACAAATCTTCAGTAATGTGTTTCTTCTTTTCTCAGAAAGAAGGTAATCACCAGCCTCATATGGAATTACAGAGACAAATTAATCCATGGTACAACTTGGTTGAAAGGAAACGTTTGGGATGAAATTGGCCCTTAGAAATCACAAAGCATGGAAAGATGTTTTTGATCAGTCAGTGTCTCTCTATTTCTTAGCCATTTATTTAATTACTGTACATTTGCTAGTGTTTTRCCTAGTTGTATTTTAAATTACAGGTCTTGTCATGATGTCAGCAAATATTTTCTAGCTCTTAATCTCACTAGTCCCTTCTTTTCCTCTATATTATCTGTTAATTTCTTTATATCCCTCTACAGATTTTTCCTCTATTGAGTTCTCGGGTGTCACTGTAGTTCTTTCTCTTTCAGGTCTATAATTTGTGTTGCTGGTGTCTGAAATTACTGCGATCTTTTTTGTCAGATGTAGCAAAGAGCTTTTCCAGTATTTTAGATGTGGACCTGGAAATGCATTATAGAGACTTGATAACTCTTCTGTTCACAGACTAGATTTCTCTATTATACCTCTAAGTTTCCTTAGCCTTTTCACTTCTGTGTCATTTCTAAATTAATGCCAGGCTGTTACAGATGTAACAGACATCTTACGTTTCCTCCTGATTTTATATTAACTGTATTTCAGACTGGTTATTCCAGAGTATGCTTGTCTACATTTTCCAGCTCAGTGAACATGTTGTGAACCCCCTGCCCCAGGGCCCCTGAGCATGATTGTCGGTGGGTGGTTGGAGCTTGGTGGCGTTGGCGTTCGCGGCTTYGCGTTTGTTTCCAGGTCTCTGGCTTAGCCATGGAGCACGCAGATACCTTGGTAAATGAAAGCAAGTTTCCTATCACTTCCCTAACCATTCCCCCTCGTTTCTTAAAGTGTAAGACTTCTCACTTTGCTTTCAGTTTGACACCTGCAAAGCAGGGATAGTTCTTCCTTTTCCTATGTCAGTTTAAACTGTAAGAAGGGGTGTGGGAGAGGGGCGGCTCTGTGCAAAGGGTTGTTATTGCTGCATTAAAACTTTCAGATGCCTCTGAGTGGAGCTATGAGGGAATAGGTTGGAACAGAAAACTTAAACCTTCCGAGATGCATGCTGTAACATAGTAAGATAGGCAGTTTCTCAACAGTGAAGCTACAAAATTAAATAAATAACAGAAAAGGAAGCAAAAGGGTCATGTTGTAGCAGTAAAGATCCTGGAGTTTGTTTTGAATTACGCTGGGCATGTGAAGTGCTGAAGAGTTGTAAGATTCTCTGTAAAGTGTGATAATTAACTGATTGGAGATGGTTTTTACGGGGTTGTGGTTTTCTATGCCAGATTCTGCGAAAGGAGTGAGGCAGTCTCTGAGACAGTACTCGTGTCAGCAGCAGCGTGGGGTTATAACCTTCACCAAGTGCCCAGGCAGTCTTCACTGGTGGGATATTGATCTTGGTCTTGTCCATTGCAATGGATTCTGGAATGAATTACTATAAAACAAGCATGTGCTTAGTTTTATAGGACAGCTTTCTACCCCTGAATTTCTTTTTACATGTAACCTACTTCAGCATGTCTTTGAAAACATGGTATTTTTCTTCTGAAGAGCTTTGCATGTTTATGGAACTGTTGAAAGATTTAAATATAACTGATAGTAGGAGTAATCGTGGTAATACAAATGGAAGCTGAGGCTAGAGGTGAACTGTGAGAACTGGGACCTGTTGCAGACTTCTAATAGCTAATTATTGAACTACTTCATTAGAACAAAAACAATGGTGTTTGAATAATAAAGAATTTGCTTTGTGGCATGCTTTCTGTCTCTTGATAGATTTACTCTCCGGAAGGATTTGGGTGCCTTCAGTTCTCTTGGGAAATGGTAGGAAAATCTTCAGCCTGTAGAAGATACCATAACCTGGTTGGCTTTATTAGTGTGATGAAATGTGATGCAAACAGATGATTCCAATTTCCTAGGTTTTGTTAAAGATGACTCTCAGCCTGGCCTTTTTTCTTTTTCCTTTTCAACTTCTGCATGTGGGATTTCAGACCTGTGCATTAGTGTGAAATAGAGAGAGGTTTTATTCCTTTCTTTTTCTTCCCATTATCATGCTCATGCCCACTTGCACGTTTTACTGAGGCTGTTACTTTCAGCCTCCTTAAACCGCAAGGAAGCCTTTTCCAGCTGACAGCAGTGGAGGTGTGGAGATCCTCCATCAGAGCGGAGAGCAGAGCAGTGCTGAAGAGATGTCTGTCAGAGAGATGCTCAACCTCTCTCTGACTTCGCATATCAGAATTTGGTTCTCCCCTGTCTGGCCTTATTTTGAGTTCTTTCTAGACTCTGCCTCGCTGCATAGAAATTGTCATTATTGCTCTGGGAACAAGAAACACACTCTTCCTGAGCAGAGGGTGGAAATCCTGACTGGGATGAGAAAGAGGGAGAAGAATCAATGCTTCTGACACAAGTCAATGTGCACTTGGGTATGTTTGCAGCCTCCATTCCCTAGAAGATTGCTTTGATAACTGGCAGTAAAACACTTTTCTGCGGCTAAACTGGTGTAAACAGATATTCTCGCAACAGGAAAGACTGTTTCTCCTTTCTTAAGGGAGGTGTTAGAGGTACTGCATGGTTAGATGTTAATAGGTGGCTCATAATATTTACACTTGTGTTCTCTGGCATGTGTTTAATTACGGAAATCAGAGGCAGAACATACGACTAATAGGTACAGTGTGATCTAGTGGATTCCCTGCTAAGAACAAAAAAAAATGTTCTCAGTTTCACCTTACATGTTTGTTTTCTTTCAGGCAGGTCATGTCTTCCTTTTTCCTTGTACCCCCATATGTAGCAGATGAGATGAGCAAAACAGTGCAGTGCCCGCATAGCCTGCCCGGGCTTTAATATCCCTAAGAACTGAAGAATCTTCCCCTTTATGCATTAATAAAAAATAATGTCAAATAGTAACGGGGAGAATATTTTCTAAGAACATAAAAGTTTCCAATAATATTAGATATATGCGTCTTTATTGGGTTTCGTAGTGTTATGATAATAGTCATCATTTTCTTCAATGCATTTTCTTGTAGTGAGAAGAAGTTGTAACACTGAATCCTCTGATTTTAGACAGATTACATACAGCAGACTGTGAATTAACAGCAGTTGCAACAGGAAGATTTATGCGTTTGTAGATGCTGTGGGAATGTTCCTGAAGTCTGCTCACTTCCTTCTTCTAAAGGATGGGTCTTTTTCTTGCCCACTGGTGCCTGGGGCTGTATTCCGTTGTGAGTGCTGTATCCTCATTAATGAGCTTACATTTTCTTGGAATGGAGAGTGGATAAGTAGTTTGTTTTAGTCAGAGCAAAATGAAGATGATGGGAGGATGGGATTATGTAAAGTTAAACAAACACACACACATATATATATGCGCATGTTAAATTTGGAAGTGTCTTAGTTTCTTGTTTTCATGGCAAATGAAAATTGTGAAGTGAGAAAAAAGAATCACAAAAGCTACATCAAAACATCATGGAATTATATTGTGAAACAGATTTTTTCTTTTTTTTTTTTTTTTTTAGTAGAAAGGAACAATTTGAAAATACATACCTTTCAAAACTAGTTGCTTGGGAGAACAGAGAAGTACAAAGCTGAAACACTAATAAATTGTAACCTTTAAAAATAGATACATATTTCCTACACACCTGTCATCTTTTTGTTATCACAGACACATTCATTAACTGAAATATTTATTTGTGATTATAGGAAGTTTAAAAATGCAACAGCTGCTTCATTTGTTTTTTCCTTTCTGAAGATGTGATTTATTTAATGTTAACTTCTGATGCCTGTTACTGCTGCAGTTGATAACAGTTCAACATAAAGATAAGGTAGCAGAGTCCCACTCACTGGGTAAGGACATGAGCTGCTGGATGCTGGAATGAACATGGTTTCTGAGGGTAGAAATAAAAGATGCGAGTTGTGCGTTGGGAGCACGGCCTGTGTGTATTGCACAGCCACTTCAGATCCGTGCTTTTCAGCAGCAGTCCGCAGACAGCTTTGAGGATATCTGCAGAAAATAGCTAAGAGGAATACACCTACGGGAACTTGTATCCAGCTAGAAAATTGTTAAGAACTATGAACTTGTGAGATCGGGGGCAGGCTTTTTAGTAGGGCCTGAAGCGATAGGACAAGGRGKAATGGTTTTAAACTAAAAGAGGGTAGATTCAGATGAGATATAAGGAAGAAATTTTTTATGCTGAGGGTGGTGAAACCCTGGCACAGGTTGCCCAGAGAGGTGGTAGATGCCCCARTCCCTGGAAACATTCAAGGTCAGGTTGGWYGGGGCTCTGAGCAACCTGRTCTRGTTGAAGATGTCCCTGCCCACGGCAGGGGGGTTGGACCAGATGACCTTTAAAGGTCCCTTCCAACCCAAACCATTCTATGATTCTATGAGATAAAACCGTTATTTTGTTGTTATGATAATTTGGACATGTGTATTTACCAGAGGAACATGCATTCTGCCAGTTATAATAGAGTGAAAATACCTTTTTCTCTAAAGTTTGGTGCAGCTTATGTGAACACCTGATGTTGGGCAGAGCAGGTGGGAACAGGATGGATTCTGGAGCCCTCCTGTGGTTCAGACTGAGGCAACTTTCCTAGGGATCAGGGCACTGCGAAAAGCCTCCTAATGAACTCCCCTTTCCCCCTTTTTTCCAGCCAGAGCTCTTTTATTTAAGAGAGCCTGGTTTGTTTTTCAGTGCTGCTCCCTTTGCAGCCAACAAACGATTATTGGTATAAGCTCGTGATCAAATGCAGCGCAATAAACAGTTCAGTGTGTTACTGTTTGTCAGCTCATTTGGGGTAACTAGCCAAGTGTGCCCACTTGGCACAGCTGAAATGCAAAGCAAAGTGCACTTGCTAAGCAGAGAGGGGAAAAGCAATTGAGATGCTCCTGCTTCCAACTTTGTGCATTGTGCAAACAGCTGTGTTTGAAATGACCGGCCGGTGTGCTCCAGCTGCACACCTGGGCTGCTGCCCCTCCTCCTGCAAAGACAGCATCGAAGTCTGCTTAAATCACAACCTCATGGCTGGGAAGCAAAAGCAGGATCTGTTCACTTTAACAACATGAGTGTGGTAGGGGAGGTCAGACCTCATCCCTTGCTGGAAAGCCCAGGGTGGCTCTCAGTGATGTAGGATCTTTACTGGGGGTGGGAATTGGGTGGGTTGTGAGGGGATGCTGTGGAAGATTTTCTTTCAACCCAACAATAAGAATCAGTTTTCAGCTCTCTGGGTTCTTCATTTGGTGTGTTGGGCTCCTTGAAAATGCTGCGAACTAAGAGACTGAGCGTTAAATCCTGTTTCCGTAAGGTGAAGGGCAAGATGGCTTATTAGTTCAGTATGGGTAGTTTCAAGATTTTATTAAGGTCCTGCTCCCTAAGGCCTGCCATGGGGATATGCATAGAGTCTACACCTCGATGAGGCTGCCATGCACAGAAGTYGTCAGTTCTTTCCAAGTTCACCCAAGTCCTGCTCCTTCACTGGTGTGCTGAGGCTGATGCATGTGGAGTACTCAATGGTTGCCAGAAAACTGGGATTTCTGCCATAGAAATCTAACAGAATGCACAGAAAATAATTGTAAATAAGTGAAGTTATGATTAGGGGTCCATGTTCTCAGGTGGTGTAGCTTCATTTCCATCAGTGAGGCAGAGCTTAGCTGAAATTCAACTCCCTGCATTTTATTTTATTATTTTAAATAGGAGTGGGGAACCTGATTTTTTTTTTTTTTTTTTCCCCCCCAAATGGTGAGATGTCCTTTGATTGGAAAGGTAGCAGTTCACAGAAAAGCACTGCATTTTTTTGGCATCTTGATAAAAGAAACACTATCTGAAGCTTTTGAAAGATCCCCTTGAATTAAAAAAAAAAAAAAAGCAGCATGCAATTAATTTCAAAATACTCTGAGCACTTTATGAAATCCAGCTGGTTATATCTTCCTCTTCCATGGACTAAGAGATGACTAACTCCTTAAAACTACAGGTCTTGGAAGCTCATATTGAAGAGATGTACTAAACTAGGAAAAAAGAAAAATTAATGGGATGTCTCCTTAGATGAAGCAGAAGCAAAAGTCACCTAGCGAAGTGATTGGTAAAGTTCTTGTATAATTGCCAGTAAAAGTCTCTACTTGTTTTGCATACTCCACTTGAAGAATAACAGGCTTTTTTAGCTCAATACATCATTTTCCTGTCGGCATGTTTTTTTGTTGTACAAGCTTGCAGACTGTAGCTGACAAGCATCAATATTGTCATTACCGTCATCATTACCTTCTGCAGCAACTGAGACCTGGCCATCTCAGGGGTGTYGTTGTTTGGCTGACATCTTATTTCTCTTGTCTGCAATAAGCCTCCCACTGGGCCCCATCCATAATATTCAAAGACATCAAAATAGTCTCTTGCTGCCTTAGGGACCTTTTTATGTCTCCGGCATATAGAACACAGATATACTGTTTGGAAGAGGGTGGCATAGAAAAATGATCATTTATTAACTCTACAAAAAAAATTTATAGTATGGTTCATGTGTGACAATACCAAGGAGTAAAAGCAACAAGATGATCTAAGATATCKGAGCTAGTAATATTTTTTACATGTTTAGTAGCTTTGGAGCTTTGGTCTGAAACTAATGTACATTTTTTTGACCAATACAGGCATGGTAGGTCAAGTGTTATACCAAAGGGACGACCATTTATCTTGCAGAACACTTCTTTCTTTTCTCTCTAAGTAGTGTCCTCTGTTTATATTACTACTGGAAACTGCTACTTCAAAACTTACTTGTGATGAATGGGTTAATTGAAAGTAATACTGTTGTACTTAAAAGCCCTGAATCTGACTATTTTTGAAGTGTTCTTACTGCAGTGCCTAGTCTCAGAGTCTGTACTGGATGATGCATGTTTTGTGGTTGGTGGCAGAGCCGCAGCACCGCGGGTTTGGAAGCAGAAGTGTGTTGGTACAGGACAATACCCCGCGCTTCTTCCTGTTGTTGTGGCTGCAGTCAGTATGTGCCACTGCTGTACGCAGTGTTTTTTCTGACAAGCAAGAACTTAGCAACAGAGGAGACGGAGCTATTGTGCAGGTTGTGGAAGGTGGTGAGAGAAGAAGCTTAGCTGAGCAGCAGGGGAATCTATTGTCTCCTCTACTGCCTGATTAAAATAAGGTTTTTTACAGCAGAAATACTCCCTGGAGGCTGAGCTGTCAGAAAAGATTTCTGTGTGCTCCACAACATTCTGTAGTTGTGTTGTGTACTATTGGTAAAACTTAGATTGTGTCTAGCATCGGTGTTGTCTTTGCTGGAAAACCTTTTGCGACCCTTCGGATAGCAGCTACCGCTCCTAAAGGAAGAAAAAAATTGTCAGAACTTATTTAGGCGATAATTTTCAAGGAGGTTTGATGTAGGTAGCTATACAAATCTGAGAGAATGCTGGTAAGAGTTTGATTATCAATTTCCAATTTAATTGCAATGATAGTGCATGAAAAATAGTATCATTGCTGTGTACAGAATTAAGTATTACGTTAAAAAGCATAGCAGGGGATAACTTGCTTTGTACCTGTTATCTGTAATATTAAGTAGCATTCAGCAAGTATTTTATGAAGTTCTATTATGTTTCTATTAGGATAGAAGAGAGGAAGGATAATCTGGAGGAAGGGGAAAATGTAAGGTTTTAAAAACCAAAACAAACAAACAACCCAAAAAAACCCCCAAAACAAAAACCGCACGCTGACTTCTCAGTTTGTTTTAACAAAACTTCAGAGAATCAACTAAAAGGAATTTATAAACTGTAAAATGTTTGTAGGGGATATTGTACCAAACAAACTGTAAGAGTTTACAGTAGTCATAATTTTTGACACCAGCAGGTTTGTGTATTTGTCTATCTTTTACTTCATGGAAATGAAGAAAAGAAAATGTAAATGAAGTTTTGATAGTGTTGGAAGAGCTGGAAAAGGTGAAAGATGAACTGCTGTAAACAAACTTGTATCTCAAGCTGAGAAAGCAAACTAGAAATGCTGATGTGACCTCAGCGTTGACTACAGAGGGATACATCTAGAAGTAAAATGAAATATCTGATGCATGCACAGAGCAGGGAGAAATCAGTTGTTTTCACTGGTGTGTCAGAGCTGCAGAGCCGTTTTGCTGATAGGCATGGGCGTGAGTAAGACTTGAGGAGCGTGTTCACTGCTCACATGTATATCCGACTCAGATCCCCCTCTGGTGCAGAGGCAGAAAGTTGCCTTTGACACAAATTAGAGTATTTCCCACATCAGCACCACAGTTGTAACTGGCCAGACAGGAGATGGACTCTCTGTTCACTTACCTGTGTAATTTAGTGTACTGATGCAGGGGCCAGGGATAGGCTGGGGGGGAAAGGAAGGTGCCTTCCCAGGTGGTTCAGTCTAGCTTGTGAGAAACCTGACAAATCAGGGCTCTTGACAAGCTATACATCCATAGCTTTCRCGTAAGCTGAGCATGAATATTAGCCTGTCAAAAACCACATAAGAAAGAAATTGACCTCATTTGCAGGTAGCTAAAAAGAAATTTCTTCTCAGTCTCACAATATGACGAACATTTGTTGTTCACAGAAGCCATCACGTGTGACACAAACTTTATATACATAGGAAAAATCACTTCTTTTTCATTTTCCTCATGTAATTCTTCCATTTTCACTATATCAACACGTGAGTGGAACAGAAAATCCTGCCTGCCTTCCTTCATGGTTGGATTCAAGGTATTTTGTAAGTTGAGAGGTCCAAATGGGACTTAGTCTGTGTTTGGGGCATTGCCTAGGTGGACCCTCGGATACCTAACAGGAAGCCCTTACAGTGTGGCTTTTAATTCAGTGGGAGTGCTAACTCAGGCTYCTTCTCCCAGCTGGCTGATATTTATATCAAACCTGTCGAAACCTAATAACAGACTGTAATAACGTAACCTCTGCTGTGTTTGACAGGCATTGGCCTGCAAATAGGCAGAAAAGCCGAGGGTGCCTGTGGACATACACATGTGCAGAGAGATGGCATTGCCTGCATTTCTGTGGGAAACAGGCAAAATAGTTCTCTGGCGTCTGGAGCGTCAGAGGATCAGTGAAGATGAGAGGCAAGGTTTGAATGGGTCACTGAGTTTAACCTGTTTTCTCAATTACAAGAGATTCYTCCCCCAGACCAGGGGTGTGTTTGGGATCTAGGGGATGCTGCTGTTTCCAGAGTGCCATAAATAAGCCCAAATAGGTTGGTGCCTGTGGGACCTGTTGCTAAGGTGATATAAATGGTCTTTTGCCTCAGCTGCTGAAGAGGACAATTCAGCAGAAGATGTTCAAGTGGAGCTGAATTCAAACCTTTTTACATTCTTTCACCCTGAAAGAGAAGACAAACAATTTTGTGTCATGTTGAATAAAATGTTTCATAAACACCGATGTATGAGAAAGCAGTAGGCGTGAAAGTTCACTTTTCTGTTACTGCACTTTTTATCCATTAGCTTAGTGGATAGGGCACCTGACAGAAGAACCTGGAGGAGCAATTCTGAAGATAGTTAAATCTTCTCAGGATTTTTTTGAGGATGGATCACCCTGGGGTGATCACCCTTTAGTTTAACCATTTACTGAGAGTTGGGCTCGATGATCCTTATGGGTCCCTTCCAACTGGAGATAGTCTATGATTTACTTCTTGAAATACTGATACATAACCTAAACTCCCATGTTTCTCCTGATGTTATGCTGATTAACATAAGGCAAACTCCAAGGCAGGAGAGCTACCTTTGGATAGACAGCTCTGACTAGGTGGAATTAACAGAAGGGGAGAAGATGGTCAAGTTGAGATCCATAGGGTAAATTCCCTCTATACTTCCCATATGTCTAACTTACATTACTGCTAAGTTTTTTTTCCCAGATAGCTTGTGGGTTATGGTCACTGAAAATATAAATAGCAATATTGGGACATCTGGAAATCAAGACGATAACTCTGTAGCCAGTTGGTTAGGACTTTGATGTGATATGTGAAATATGAAGATTAGCAGAATTAAATATCAACTTTGCCATTAAAATATTGTTTCTAAAAAGCTTAAGATATGAACAGATGCTTAATTGCAGAGAAAAAAGCATTTTTTACTTCTTGAATGGAAGTGGCAAGATTGAGTCTTTTTGACTTAGAGGGAGCAAAGTAATTTAAAACAGAAGAGTGAAATTTAGTTGCTATGGGTTAAGTATAAATGGATCTAGTTTCTGTAAATAAGTCGGTATTGAAAGAGCTTAAAAAAAATCCCTTGATGCCAGATCTTTCAGAAGCCAACATCAAATCATTTAAAATCTTGAGTCTTTTGTGATAGGTACTATAACCTCCAGGCACTGAGCATGTTCAGGATTTGTAAGATTGATCCCAAAATGGCATAGAAGAACAAAAAAAAAAAAAAAAAAAAATTATGGATTAGACGACATAAGATGCCAGAACGAAACGTTGCAGCCTTGTATCTTGGTCTTGTGCTGCTGTTAATTAAAAGCGTGTAGATGCTTTTAATGTTGGTACCACCCTCATCCTGTGCCTGTTGAAGGTAACAGTGAAACTCTCTTTGACTATAACGCGAGAGTAACAGACTAGAAAAATGTGTTCAGATGTGTATAACCCTAGCAAGATTTAAGATGATAAAGTAGAATTAGTCAATTCTGAATCATCCATATGGCAAATGATATATTTCTAAATGTAGAAATAGCAGCTGAAGGCATCCCCTGAGCTGGGGTCTCTTCTAGTTCAAACAAAAGCATGATTCTGTGCATCTGCAAAAACGTCTTTCAAAATAAGGTAGTGCTTGAGAGAGGAAAATAAATCTACACAGTGTATTTCCTTTGTAATCTGTTTTTTTTGTACTTAATGTGTGGTTGCACATGAAAACGCTGAGATGGAAGATTTCTAATGGTTGGGTTTATCATATATCAGAAGAGTAAATCTTTGATTCCTTTGCACTGTGTTACCACTCAACTCTGTCATGTTAGCCCATTGTGGAAATGGTTATTCTTTCAGTACTTGAACGAATAAATAACTACAAAGGTTTGCCAGTAGATTTACTTTGTTTGTGCCATTGCACTTGACACTAGCTAAGAAGTCAGCTTCCTCTTAGCAAATATCTGTTTGGTTTTGTTTATTTTAATGCTAGGCAGAACTGCAGGAAAGGTATTATCTTTAATTAGGTGGACCTAGCATAGTTGGGAAAACAGATGCACTTTCAGGCTTAGGTCTGATGGGACTATAAGCCTTAAAGCTTGTCCTTTTTCTCCAACTGTCTCAGCAGTTTTGATACCATCTCTCATCTCTCCTTCCCAAGCCTTACTTCTGTTTTAGGTTGTTTCAGATGCAGTAGCCTGGTTATTACTTTTTATATGCATGTCTAAGTAGGAACCCAGACTTTTTTAAGGGGTTGCAAGGCTCTAGACACATACTGCTAGTTCTGCAGTGCTTGTACAGTAAGACTGATGCACCTCGTGTTGAGCCTTCTGTGTCCTGGCTGAGAAGCCCCTGGATGCAGATTGTTTGTAGGTTCCAGGGCTCAAGACTTGATCCCATACCGATATGCACTGTTGTCATTCTGACTCTTAATTCTCCAGATAGGATCCTAAACTGGTGTAAATTAGTGCAGCTGCAATGACACTACCTCAGTTGAAACTCTGATTTTTTTTTTTTTTTTTTTTAAGAGAAATATTGTTGTTACTTATCTTGAGATGCCACAGGGCTCCTGTTGTACTGTACTTAGAAATATAAGATACATCCACATAATGCAGTCAGATGCAAACTCTTTTTCTAAACTCCAGGTAGGCCAGTGTGATCCACGCTGCCATGAAAAAGCAATGCTGCCTTCCTTCTTTGCAGGTAATAATCTCCGTTTCTCAGCAGGACCTATTGGGTCAAGCACAGAGCTATGGTAATGTGGCTATATAGTTTCAGGATCTGCACTGGCTTGTCCAGAGAGTTTGGAGTATGGCCAGAATGAACCCCTTACTTATAGACCTACCCATTTTTTACTGATACATTATCTTCATTTTCTCCAGAAGCACTACAGGCTCACATACTGGCTCCATTGTCATGAGATAAAATTGCTTTTATTTATACCTTAGCTGCATGACCCAGTGAGTCTGCTGGTCTAGTGTCTGTCACACATAATTCAAAGTAAATAAATCTCATGATAGTTAATCATATATTGGACACAAATAATTTAGAAATTCAAACAGAATGTTCCCTTTTTTGAAGACTTAGCAATGCGGAAATTTAAAACCAGAGTATTAGAGCTGAGTGTCAGGTTTAATTTTCACTTACTAAGAATATTAGTTAAGATGATATTTATTTAAGAAATTTGACATTAAGAATTTATTCATAGCAAATGCAAGTACTTTTGAAACCTTTGTTCTCAGCTGAAACAAAATGCTATGTGGGATTATTAAAGGCTACTCCATGAGCTTTGAATTTCAAATAAGAGTGGGGTTCAAAGGCATCCCAGTGGATTGAAGAGTAGATGGAAGAGAGCGACTACAGACCTGCTGTCTGACCTTGAACAAGTCGCTTCAGTGCTTAGCGCTTCAACTTGCACCTTGATCTGTGCGGTAGAGATAATTACACTTACCCTACTTTGTAAAAATGGAACCAGAATTAATTTTTATTCTCTGCAGCATAACTTCAGAATACTTTTGTCCTTATCAGAAGTAGC
Organism: Phoebastria nigripes; assembly: GCA_035582835.1. Classification (NCBI taxonomy): domain Eukaryota; kingdom Metazoa; phylum Chordata; class Aves; order Procellariiformes; family Diomedeidae; genus Phoebastria; species Phoebastria nigripes. The sequence continues at coordinate 1,286,616 of JAYKAV010001588.1, forward strand.
ATATAAGACCACTTCTGCAGTTAGCGTTGTGTGTTGAAAACTGGGAAGTCTGGATTTGATCCTTGGTTCTGCCACAGTTTTCCTGTGTGACTTTGAAAGATGCCTGATCTTGTCATATCTTGATGCCCATTGGTGGTTTTTTTTCTCTTAATCCTCCCCTTTTTTGTTTCTGGAAATTGTAAGTTCACAACGTCTCTCTGTGGGTATGAATACCAGTGACACAACCAGATTCAGAATTAAGAGAGGAAGAAGAGAATTTGGTTTATATCATGGATGAATGGATGTTCACCACCAAAAGAGAAAGGCTGTCCACTGTGATCTCTTTGTTTGCCAAACAGATCCATCCCTTCTTGATGTTTTGAGAATAATAAGGCCTTTTTAAAACTAGGTTTGACATAAAACAAGGCTCACWTGTTTTCCTGAATATATCAAATGCAAAAGAACTTTAGGTAAATCAAAACTGAGAATGGGTGACATGTTCCCCTTTGTGTTTAAAACTGCAGACAAAATTTTACACCTAGATTTACTGATATTAAAAATCAATGGTTTGTGTACTGAAAATTCACTTACATGTAGTTAAGCTCTTGTGTGTGTCCTTTTGTTTTCATTCATTCTAGTGAATATAGCACCTTGGACGTGGAGAGCGATAGCCATAGTTCTGGGGTACTTCGGACTAGGTTACAAGTAGCTGTTCCAAACACGTCCATGTTTCTGTAGGTTTCCTGTAGGAACAGGGTGATTCAAGTGCTCAACTCTGTGGCAGTGTATAGTGCAACTGATGTGGCAGAGCAAATAGCAGCAAGAGAGTATGCCCTCACGTTTTTTGTAATCTCTGTGAAACCTAGGGGAAGGATTTTGTTCTCAGTACAGGAAAGATGGGCTTGATGCAGTACTGAGGAGAGCAGCTCAGGTGGTCATTCTGGATTAGTGCTACGTCAAACTTGGAAAAGTATTTGGGATAGGTGGATGATTATAAAGGGTTTTAAAATATTTTTCTGTTTGGTTGTTCGTTGTCAGCTGCTGCACAGAAACCGATTCCACCTTTATTACAGGGGAAAATCCCAAYACGGAAAGAAGCTCAGAACAAGCAAACCTCTGGGAGGAATCTGGAAGACTATCTCCTAATGCAGTCTCTGAGCTATCGGTTATGTCTGCATTGCAAAACCATGCAAGTCTGAGCCTGCTTTTAGGAGCAAAGCTGCCCTCCATCTGTAGTGTAGGCCCTCAGGGTGCRATCTGATGCTGTTGTCCATTCTGCAGTCCATTACCGGCGAGCAGAGGAAAGGATGCCTGGCAGTGGTGCCAGGGGCCTGAGTGCTCATTCGCGCAATTGCTTTGCATGGGGTTTGTGCAAGGCTGCATGCACTACAGTCACGTTGATGGCTGTTTGTAAGYGCAGTGTGGAATCCCTTTAGCCTACACTGCAGCTGGAAAGGTGGTCCAGCAGGATGCAGGTCACAGAGTGCACCGTGCTTCACTTGCTCTCCAGTTTCTCCAGTTTACAGGAATAGTGAGCTGGGTTAATCCTGGGATTCAAGGGAGCCAGAGTCCTCTGTACACAAAACCCCTGTCATGCCAGTGTCACGAACCCCAGTGTGGCTGTGGTTCCTTGTACTGCCCTGAGTATCACTTCCCAAAGCTCCTGTGCAAGTGCAGGCAATAGATCTTATAATTAGCACTTTGGCTGAGAAAGGCTGTGAGCCTCAGCAGCAGAGCTGCTGCTGTTGGCTCCATGCAGGAGAGGTGCTCTTTGAGAGAAGGCTTTGTTTTCCCCGTTATTCTGGGTAAAGCAGATAATTTTCAGAGGCCTTTGGTAGAAATGCCAGACGCTGTGAGAGTGGGCCATAGGTACGATGGCGGTAGGCCATGCCAGGTGCTCAGGGCATCAGCCTGTTTTCACAAGGGCTTTTCAAAGACCCCCTTTTTTTTTTTTTTTTTTTTCAGTTGGCTCAGTACAAAGAATTAATTCCAAATGATTTTTTTTCTACAAAATCTAATAGCTTTCACTTCTGGCCAAAATTGCCTCCACCTGGTAAATATTTTCATTACACATTGTCAGATCTTTCAGGCACTCGGACGCAGCAGTGCAGGCATCTTCCAAACACCATTTTGTGACATTGGGATAATTTTGCTGAGAAAGCAGTTGACTGGCCAGTCACAGTTTAATTGTTTATTATCATTTAGGCAGAAATGGTAGTTCCCTGTTTAGGCATTGCTGATGATGTGCTATAGAATATATAGCTCATCTGTAATATGAACTGTAGAAGTGGGAGACTGTGCCTCAGTGGAGACCTGGTTGTGCTCTTTAGATTATATTCTCTATCTGTGTGCAGAAAAGGCTTTCTCCACCAGCCGTGGATCTGCAGGGAGGGAAACAGTAATGACTTACCAGCACTGTGGTCAGGGATCATCACAGCCCACAGCACCCAAAGCAGTACGGCTCTGCTGGGAGCACGGGGTGGAGGAACAGCTGCCGYGAGGGGCGCGAGCCGTCCACCCAGCTCACCCTGCCCACGCGCTCTCTTCCGCAGGGTGTTAGCTGTGTCTCTCAAAAAGCAAAATGCAGACAGAGTTTCTCAATCACAGAATTTCTGCCTTCCTCCGTCAGTGATGAGTGTCTGCCTTTGACACTGTGATACAGAAGAATGGGCTTAGTACATAGCTAGAGGTCTTATCCATTAATTTTTCTATTAATTCATTTGCAATATGTCAGCGTTCAGTAAAACTTTAGACCCCAAATGGGGAATAATTTCCTGGTGAAACACAGGTAGGTTTTTTATATTTTAACTTGCACCTTACTGTCCCTTGTGGTAACAAACCAGACCCCACAACACACAGGCTTTGGAAATTAAATTGCAGACCAGATCTGGCCTTGAAGCGCTGATTTCTTTCTCTTTTTAGTAGGTGGTTGAGTGGGTCTGCCATTGACTCTTTGGATGACATTTGGGCAAGCCCTGAAAACCCTGATCCCACAAGGTGTGCACAAACATTTCCATCTTTAATGCTGTTTTAATATATTTCCTTCCTGTATCTTTTGYCCTGCCCTGGGAAAGGTTTCCTGCTGTGTTGTACGGTGGCTGTAAGTAGCCTCCAGGGTCTTCTGCACTAAGCAGCAATCCTTATAATACCTTTAAAGGATCCGACCCAATACTCTTGTGGAGGCATACTGATACTCTGTCTCACTGCCAGCTGTGTGGCTTGTCACCAGTATCTCAACATCAGTGACTTTCTCAGAACCCGCGTGCTGAAATCATTACGTGTGAATCTCAGCTTCCATTTGAGGGAGGGGAAAAGTAAATTTCTAATTCTTATGTTAACAGGGAAAAACTTTAAGACAGATTCTGAGTATTCCCTACAGACCTTAAAGCTAGAGTGCAAGTGAAGGCAACTTTTGTCACCTAAAAGAAGAAATAAGTTGTCAGGAGATGGAGGGCAATCTCATGACTGAGGGTAGAAGGAAGAGAGATGGTTGGACACAATTTGTGAGAGCAAAGTTGATGCTACCATATTTTTGAGATCCCAAGCGTATTATTAGTGTTGAATCCAGTTCACCTCACAGTTTTGCACTTCGTGACCTCCTTTATGTTATTACAGTACAATTAAAAAATTAATAGAGTTCTCCTCCTTCTTCAGTATTAGTTAAATTCTCCATATGCTGGTAGGCTAAATGGGTATTGAACTGTTTAATTAAACAGCAAAGTCTGGGGAGAAGCCAGGAGCACACTGTCAAATTAAAGTTGCCTGTGTAAACAGCTGCCCATAAATCAGATTGTCTTGTATACATAACAATTGTTAATTGAATAATTACCTAAATTTCATCTCTTAATTTTTTCCTCAGGAAGTGCATTACATTTACTTGGAATTATTGGATTTTTTAGCATGTTTTGATTTAACAAAGCTGAAGGTGCAATATACGTGCTAGCAGGTATGCGGAAACTTTCAGGAGCTTACGGTTGCGGCTTAGAAGGAGAAGTCAACAGGAGGGTGATATATGCATAAAGGAGTGCCAAAACCTGAGAGCTGTTTCATGTGACAGTGGTTTAGGCAGTGTTATGGTTGTGGGTTGTGTTGACCAGAGGCTAGCCCTGGTTTGGCAAGTCAAAAATAGGACCCATTGAAATCTCTGGAAGACTCCCATTGATTTCAGTAGTGGTTGTGTCCTGCCTGTTGTCCTGTCATGGCCTCCCCAGGGCAGCCCACATCGTGCTTGGTCCCTTGGCAATCCTGGCAGGACACTAGTAATAAATCTGTGGGATGCCTTCTCTATTAGACAGAATAGGTCATTTGGAAAGGTCTGTGCGGTATGGGACCTGATGAAACTCGGAGCCAAATGGAGTCTGCCGTTCACTTGAAGTGAGGTAAATCATGAAGAAATGCATGAGAAATGGTGTTGTCTGTCTGGTAATGGGAAAAGGGCTCGATGCAGCTTTCCACGTGGAATGAGGAAACATGCGCTAGTTTGCAGTTCAGAGCAGGTTTCCCTTGCGCTGCAGTGTCCCTGCCTAATGGCAGACTTATGGGTGTTTTCTGTAGTCAAACCTACCTTGACTGCAGAAATGCTCAAAGATATCTTTTCCTAAAAATAGGAACTGCTTAACAATTCCATTTGAAGAGGGGAGTTAGGCAACATTCACAAACCAGTGGTAGTATGGGAAACATTTGCTTTATATTTTCTGCACTAAAAATAAAAGGGAGCTGAAAATATTTGCCTTGCTCTATTGATAACCTTTCATGAACTCTTCCTGGGATGAGTAAGACCATATCTTCCTGCAGAGCTGTTTTAAGCAAGCTGCTGCTCACGGGCTGCTCTTTCCAACATGGAAATCATCTCCATCCCTGTATACATCTTCAGATGTATACATAGAAAGCAGTGGGCACTTGTGCAGCACAGTTCAGCTCTACCCCAGCCAAAACCAATACAGTGATGAACTCCCATAGAGGGAGTCTGGCTCATCATTAGTGTGACTGCTGGAGAAACGTCCATCTGCTCAGATGAATCCCATACCCAGTGATTTTTGGGAAGTGATTCAAAGCAATCCATCATGCTGCAGACCATGGCAGCCCAACATGGGCATCAGGCCTGATGTTTTCTGATCAGTAGCAGGCAATTCTCAACGTGCACAAAAATATAAAACCTGATCTTTATTGAGCTGTTCATGTTTGCTGTTTTCACCTAGACAGGGCAACAAATCTGCTGCTCTCTTTCTGTCCAAGAGGAGAGAATACATGTCTTTGCAAAAGCTCCTTGCCTTCTCCAAGGCTCTGTCTCTATCCCGTGGCTTTATAAATACAAAGTTGCTATGAAATCTCTCTCTCTCTCTCTCTCTCTCTCTCTCTCTGGGGTGATATTCTTTTCTTTGCTTGTGTCTGTATGCGCTGTGTGTCAGTCCTTTGCAGGGATGTAGTTTGGACATGAAAGCCACAGCCTTGGGGACAAGATTTAGTATATAGCTCTGCCAGTGGTTTCTCCAAGTCCCACTGGTTCATAGGATGCCATCTGCCCCTCCTGCCTTAGGGGACAGACTRGAGGATCACCACTGGTTTCCTTCCCTGCCAGCCCCACAGGTACATTTCAGGCTAAACCATCTACAAAGCGTCGAGGGGAATTTTGAAGTTAGGAGTGTGTAGCCCGGCACATTGTGTTTGTGAGAGGTCCTCACTGTGTAGTTGTGAAACTCATACATGGGGAGCTGCAGCCTGAATACAGCTAGTGTTGCTGCTGAAAGCATGCCTTATGGCTCTGAAGGTGTGTGAGGAAACAAGAGACAAAGATCTGAGTAGCTGTGAGAGAAATCAATAGGGAAGCGTTACTCGAAGCATCAGGCACACAGGGTAGCGTGGCCTTGGGAAACTAGCTGAGAAGGAGAGACGCTTGAATCTGCAAGTGAAGTAACACTCTTGTTTTTCCATTGTTTTGGGCACCAAAAGAAAAGCAACAGGAAGGATTATAAGCTTAGGAAAAATGACCTGTGAAGAAGATTAAACAAACTCAAGTTCTTTACAGTAAGTGAAGACAAGTCTGAGCAAAGTGAGGAGGRTGATCAGATGCCTAAATACTTCAGGAAGGAAAGCAACAACCTATCCACACCCCTGGTAAGTAGGGCAAGGAGTAATATGCTTCACAGGAGACGACGGTAAAGAGAGGACTAGGCCGAATGAAGACATTTCTTAGTCTCCAGCACTAGAGCTCCTTGAGCACAGATTAGGCAAGCATGTCAGGATTGACAAAGGTATGCTCTGACTGGCCTGGGGGTGGAGGAGAGGATTTCCAGCCCCGCTTCGCTACAGCTGTGTAAGTCTCTTGCATTCAGGTTGGCAGAAGTTCCTTCCAGTTTTCAGTTCTTTATGTTCAGTGTGCAGATGAAATCATAAACCTAAAATGGCACATCTTTTGTGGGTGCACAGCAGAAATCTCATGAGCTAACCTAAAAGCAGCTCTCAAGCACAAATATCAGAATGCTTTTAACGTGTGATGGAAATAGCTGTCTCGGGGAGCATAATTGTGCTCCTAGGATGGTCCTTTTTTCAGGGGCAATGCGACGTCTTTGTAGCATGAAACTGCAGCAATCGATCTGACTGTTGTATTCCTGGTTGCCTCTTCACATAGCCAGCACCACCTCCTTTTGGGCTGGATTTGTGGTTCAGTACTTACACTTAAGAATCTTGCGTAGCAACAGAGAATAATGACTCTTATTTCAATATACTGATATGTCTGCCAGTATTAACCTTTCCTTAGCCAACCCAGGCAAGATTTGACATTAGGGACGTATCTCAGCTCCTGCTATTCAAACATGTATATTTTTTCTCTGTCACTGTTAAAAAATTTTGAGTTCCTTTAAGCTCAGATTCAAAACAAGGACTTAACATGTATTTAAAATTCTTTTATGTGATCTGGGAGAAAAGCATCAACTTCTGTTTGTGCTTGGTGTGCTGGATATGGCTCCCTTATGTATGTCAATGAGCCTTTGGTACTGTGTGGAAGAGCAGCCCAAGGTTAGTAAAGCTTTTATCTGTCCTACTGGTTTTATAATATAAAAGAAAAATCTGAGTCTGCATCTTTAGCTGCTGTAAGTTTGTGGAATTCCTTTGAAGTTTGCTCTGTAGTAGACATATATAAAGAATTACAATAATTTTAGTGAAAATCTGCTAATACTGATGTTTTCTTTTTTATAACAATAATGATGAATTTTGATCACTCCTAAACAAGATCAAAAGATGTCAGACTCTTCTCTTTGTTTTATCAGCATAATGAAAACACAAATACACTTAAAAAAATTCAAATGGTTGAGCACACAGTAGCTGAAAGAAACCTCAACTGTCTGAATTATACATTAGTATCAGACTGTAATAACCCAGATTATCTGTGGTGTATGTATTTTGCAGAAAGGGAAAGTACTAATGGATGAGTACAGTAAATTCAGTAATGTTTTCTGCAGCGCTTGAAATAATCGATGTGCACTGGTGTACAGAGCAAGCAAAGGTCTCTTTCTTGAAATCACCCAGCAATGGCAAATGAGGGATTTTTCACTTCTAACGGGGGTAGCAAAAATATGCACTACTGGTGATGACGTGCTTAGAGTATTGGGCCGGCAGGGCAATGGCATGGATGCCTTTCGTGCTCACAGCCCCGAGCAGTGATGGTGCGTGGGGAAGAGCCAGGAGGGAGCACCTTTGGAGCAGGTTCACTTCTGAGCACGGCTCCTTCCCCAGCAGCAAGTGCTGCTCAAAGTAAGCCTTAGTGGAGCCTGGCTCGGCTGACTTAACACACAGCCCGCTATAAATATTTTGAGCCAGGGAAGGGTAGCTAAGCTTTATCACTGTGTCTTTTCCATTAGGTGCCTTTGGTGATGGGAGAGGATTCTGGATAGTGAGGTTTGGATCAGGTTCTGAAACATCCCGTGTTGTTTGTCACCTACCTGGAAATCATGGAGTAGAAGAGTGATTGCTGGTAAACTGTGAGAAGAACATACATTCAGCCTTTTCACACTAATCTTACCACTCCAGAGGAAAGTAGGCATTTATAGGCGTAGCCCAGTAGTATGCAGTAAATTTTACTCCAATATTCAGGACAGATTTTGAAAGGATAAGGTGTATGCTTCCTGTAGAAGTTGGAGCAAAACTGTAAGCTTTCACTCTTGAACATCAGATTTCCTTTTCCAGTTATTTTTGAATAATTATTCTACAGTCAAGAGCAGCTATGGAAAACAATATGTACATGTTTATTTTTTGTGTTACATTTTTATGAACAGCTGAGATCCATGAAAGGTAAGCTATACTTAAACCCATAAAACCAAGATTGTAACAGTTTACAGGGTTTATTTAATGAGCTTGGATAATATGGAATGAAAACTGTTCCCAAGGGTCCACAATCAACTAGAATATTGAACTGGAAAGCAGACTGTAAATTGTGTTTTAACTAATGTCATATGGCTGTATACCTTTTGTGGAAAACAGTTTCCTTCGTGGAGAAGGAGCGTAGCAAAGTGCCATTACACACGTACCTCGAGGGTACCAAACCATTTTGGTTTGGCTGAATCTGTTGGGGATGGTGTGAGGCTGTGACTGCATACATGGTAAGCGGTGGGCTTAAAAGAATAACGTGTCTTTCCGAGATCTCTTGACTTCACCTTTCCTGTTGCGGCTACACCTGTATGTTTAGATTTGTGCGCAGTGAGACAAGGGGACTGTCGTGGTTTAACCCCAGCCGGCAGCTCAGCCCCACACAGCCGCTCGCTCACTCCCCCCGGTGCGATGGGGGAGAGAATTGGAAGGGTAAAAGTGAGAAAACTCATGGGTTGAGATAAAGACAATTTAATAGGGAAAGCAAAAGCTGTGCACGCAAGCAAAGCAAAACAAGGAATTCATTCACTCCTTCCCATGGGCAGGCAGGTGTTCAGCCATCTCCAGGAAAGCAGGGCTCCATCACGCGTAACGGTGACTTGGGAAGACAAAACCATCACTCCCAACATCCCCCCCTTCCTTCTTCTTCCCCCAGCTCTATATGCTGAGCATGACGCCATATGGTGTGGGATATCCCTGCGGTCAGTTGGGGTCAGCTGTCCCGGCCGTGTCCCCTCCCAGCTTCCTGTGCCCCCCCAGCCTCCTCGCTGGTGGGGTGGGGCGAGGAGCAGAAAAGGCCATGGCTCTGTGTAAGCCCTGCTCAGCAGTAACGAAAACATCCCGGTGATATCAACGCTGTTTCCAGCACAAATCCAAAACGTAGCCCCATACTAGCTACTGTGAAGAAAATTGACTCTATCCCAACCCAAACCAGCACAGGGAGATGGGAGGCTGCCGGGGCATTGCTGGTCCTTGCAGAGGAGCTGTTACCCTGGCCGCTGCCTGCTCTCCCCATGGACAGCAAAAAAGGCATTTCAGTTACCCAGCTGACACCTTTTACAGAGAACACTTCACCTGAAAATTGGACAGAGAGGAAAAAGGAACTGTGAATACAAATCACAAAGCATTTATCTCAGCAAACACAGAGTGCAGTTGACTTTGGTGGGCTTTTTAAAGTGTGACTTTTTTTTTTTTTTTTGCTAGTGCTGGAAAGACACAGTAGCTGCACAAATGACGTTTTATGCCTGAGAACATGACTAGGGCAGTATATAAACAAGGGTAGCTCTCTGGGCTTTTTACTGTGATAAATATGACTATTTTACTGAGAAAGGTATTTTTTTTTTTTTCAGCAGTGAAGCCATAGTGTCTATTTATTCTGGTCTTCTCCCAAGTCTCTCACTTCTCAGACTTGCATCAAGAATAGTATGGGAACACTTCAGTGTTAAAAAGTGCAGGCATGGTATCAATATTACACATGTTACTATGTGTTTAATGTTTAAGTGTAAAATCACATAACCATGAGGGCATAGTTTGAGGAATTTACCAATCTGAAACTCTTTTCGGATCAGTTTTCCTCAGTGGCGTGTTTGATTTTTTTTTTTATTTTATTTTATTTTTAAAAAAAAAAAAAAAAAAACAAAACAAACTGACTTTTGAGTTCAGCTATGAGATGTGGATGTGAATCTTTGGGAGATAGGAAGCATAATTCTAGCCGTGTTGCTTTTGTGCTTGAATTTTTCTGACAMCTTACTCCTTGTGTTTGTTCCCTTAACCAATGGGAAATACTGAGTAACAAATTGAGTAAAATGAACTTGTATGAGAATTTGAGTGAAAGAAGATTATGCATTATTTAGGTCTGCTGATATCTGGGGACTCGTTGTTACCCAGCTAACATCTCGAAATGAGTAAACATAATCTAAATAATCAAGTGTGCGATTCAGGTCTAATTGAAATCAAAGGAAACCGAAATCCTGTTGGCTTCAATGAATAGAAGCAACAGGGCACTTCCATGCAAACGAAAGGAGAAGAGTAAGAGATTTCTTTGCCCCGTAAGGTGAGCAACGGGAGTAATTGTGGTACCGTTCAAATAGCGGTAATACAGCAAAGGCATGGCTCTGTCTTACTTTCCCTGGAGAAACTGAAGTCTTCTGAGCACTGCCCTCTCCTCCATTCCAGTCTTGTTCTGTTCCCAGTGGATCTGCAGCAAGGGAACAGAGTAATATGTAGGACTGCAGTTATTTTTCACATTCCTAGCCAGGTCCATTTGCCTTTGCAGAACAGGAAGGACGCCACGGTCCTAAGCTCGTGCATTTTGCTACCTGAAGCCTGTCCGGCCCCAAGGGAAAGTCTTGGGAATGAAGCGAACCACCAGCACTGCTTTGTTTTGCCACACCCCACCTCTGTTTTGGATGTCGATGAATCGATCCGACGCGGTCCCAGGCAAACCTACGCTGGCTAAATGAAGCTCTGGTTGGTGGCTAGGCAAGATGGCAGCGTGATGGGCCTCTGAACTATTTCCTCTGAAATTCCATTAGGAGGGATGTCATGGCATTTATATTTAATATAGACACGCTGGACTATGCTGGCAATAGTGAACTGAATGTGGTGGAGGAAATTAGCACAGTGACAGCTGCATGCCAAGTACMCGCTGCAAATGCATCTCTGTCAGAGAGACAAGGCAACTCTGTCATCCTTTCATCAGATGCAATCGAATGCCTAGAGAGGTGGTAATTACAAATACCATCCAGGCTGCACAGACTCATTTGTCTTTGTTTATCATCAGAGCAAGTATATTGGTCATTACTAAAACATTAAATATCTTTGGAGAGGAACAGGAAAATCAGATTAATAAAGCCTGACATGCATTGTAAAATGCACTTCTCCATGAAAGTCAGGTTTGGTAAGTACAGAAATGACAAATGAAATTACTCTTGTAGCACTCTGACCTAGTAGTGTTATCCTGGGAGAAACGGCATCTCAGAGAAAGCCACTTTGGATTTTTATTACACAGGCCTGTCCTTATATTTTGGAGCCAACTGAGTCACTTTGTGTTTAACTATGTATGTACAGCTTTGAGATTTCATACACTCTCTGGATTATGAACCTGACTGCAGTGGATTTAGTGGTATGAAACTAGTGTGATGGAATTGTAATGAAAATCTGGTGAATAAAACTCTACAGTAGAGATTATGGTTCAAAGCTTGTTTAAGGAAAAGGCAAGATAGTACATGCTTGAAGTGTGCCAGTCAGGAATTCAATGGGTGGAATTACTGGAATGATTGCCTATTTACATTGGTGTAAACAAACAGAATTTGATCATTTGCACATTGTTCTGATATCAGATGTTATATTTTTATCTCAGGCAGCAGAACGTGGGCATTTTTAGTCCAAACTGGTATTTCCCTTAGTGTGCTCTTAGAAAGAACTAATTTTGCCAGTGGTTTCACTAGTACCTTTTAGCTAACGGCTAGTGGTTACCCATTTTCCTTATAAGCTCCCTATTATCTAATAACAGTTTTTTAGAGAAATGGCCAGGAATATACCATGCAGGCTCAGTTTATCTCATGCTGAATTTTGTGAACTGTTGATGTGCTACAGCAAGGAACATGGTTTCTCATATTCAGTTCTACTGAGCMTTCATCAGTACTATATATACAGAAGAATTAATTTACAGTATGTCAAACTGCTTTGAAATCTGGCTTAGCTCAAATACTCCTTAAAAAAGTTGGGATGGTTATCAGATGCTTAGCAAGTCCTCCCTCTCCCAAAATTAAGACCTATTCACACTAACACCTACTGCATCTGGATAAAGTTACTCATGCAGATATTCCCATTTGATAGATCAGTCTTCTGTTAGATTATTTGTTTGCATGCAGATGAATCCACCAGATGAAAATAAAGATATCCACTTGCTATTAAATTGGCATTTTCATATGCTTTTCCTTATGTTACAAAGTAGGAAATCTTAAGACACGTGCTCAGCTGGCAGGTAGGTAACATCATACCTAAATTGTCCTCAGTGGTTCTGTGTTACTTTACGCTTGGCTGAAGATTTGGTACATTAGTTTTCCCCCGTGGGCTGTTTTTTAAGCACAGTATATCCAGTTTGTCTTCCTTCTCAGTTATTTTTTTGAGTTGGGGTGTTGATTTAGAAATGGACCCAAGTTAGTGCTCTTTTTTCAAATGAGTAGTGAGATTGCATGGTAGGCTTGTATCACTTCCAAAGACACCCCTTATTAAAGAAAATAAATTCAGAGATTAACTCTCATATTTAGCATATTCCAAGCTGATTTATAAATTACTTCTCAGAATTAGTGATATGAAAATGTACGGGTAGCTTCTTTTAAAACTCTGCTAAAATCTCCAGTTTAATTTGATAGGATATTTCTATCTCATATATATGCAAAAATGTGTACAAAGCAAGGGACACCACCRAAGAGCTAATGGGAACTTGACCAGCTGCTGAAGCCATCTTTTTGGTTTTGATTTGAAGTGTGGTCTTTGTTGTCTTGAAAATACGTGGAGCCTCTCTAGTGGGCTCAAGTATTCCTTAACAGATTGGTAATTATAAGATACTAGAATAATTCAGTTGGGTAAAAAAGACACAAAACCCCAGCCCTCCCTGGCCTAACTGCTAATCATCAGGGGTGGCTGCTGTAGGTGCCCGTGCAGTCAGAGGAATAGTGAGAATTGACTGTTTTCCAGAACGGGAGACCCAACTTTACAGGTGGAGTTGCTTTCGAATATCTGTAATCAGAAAAAGCCTTTAATCACTGAGTTTTAGCCTCAGTTTAGATTTTCATGCATGCCAATTAGTAGAACCTTGTTTTCTAAAGATACAATCTTTCCTATTTTGAAAGCCTGACAGTTCTAATGCTTTAAAATTATTGAAGCTGACACGTCTCCTCAAGAACTGTTTAACCTGTCAGATTCTTCATTCTTTTATTGTCTCAATCATTTAATGACTAAAAAAAAAAAAGGAAAGCCTCCCAATGAGTTACTCTTTACCTTTCTTTAACTCTCCAGTAATTAGAAAGATTTTTAATTGTGGTAGGAATTTCTCTTTAGAAACAGAGAACAGCTAATTAAAAATGTCCGATATCCTAAATTATGAATTATGACGAAGTGCAGAGTAGTTTGCAGGTGGTAATGTCAACGTGGGTTGGAGATATGATTTGCTTGTCATATTGGATGCTGGAAAGATACTAAGCTTCACACAAACCAGCCGACCTCTCACAACGACACACTGGCTGCACTGGATTCACTGCTGTGTATTGCTCCAGCCCGGCACCAGCCTGGCACTGGCAGGTTTGCTGTCTGTGCCTCCAGCTGACAGCAGCCCCCTATTTACCTCCTTACTGATTTTACAGCTTCTTATATTGGCCCCTTGTTGGGTACAGGGGACTTGTCCAGACGGACCGCTTTTCTTAGCCAGTCTGGAAATCCTAGAAGCGCTGGATTTTAACTTCTGCCATAAAATGTTGTCTTTGGATGCAGGAATAGTTTGTTAAAAGGTGGTAGTAAGCTGAGGGGAAATCAGCCAACGAAGAAACAGAGCAAAGAAATAATTACGATGAAAAAGAACTGCTGTAGGCGTGGGCATCATATGCCTGTTGGGTGCGCGTGGAGGGACAGGAGAGTGGCAGTCCGTGCTGAGCCCTGGCTGGCGGGGACGAGCACCTTCCTCCCTGGGGAGAGCTGGACTCGGCAGCTTCTGCCTCTGTCCCAGTCCACGCACACAGCGAGTAAGCGCTGGGGAGCCGGGACAGGTCTGTTAAATGTCCAACCTCAGTGGCACAGCTGCTCTGGTGGGACTGTGGTTGGTGTGCCGTGGGCAGTGGCCCCATGAGCAGAGAAAGGCCAGGCATGGCAGAAGGCTGGGTGGCACCTCCTGGCCTTGCTGTTCTGAGATTGGTACTTGTTTTGAAGAAAACAAAGGATTTCTGCGAGAGGATTCAGTTAAAATTAGTCAGATGATATTTCTCAAATTGTATTTAACCAGCTGTGTTCAGAAATGCGTATTTATCACAATGCATATGCATGTTGCCAGTGTCGGTACCCCACCTGCTGTGCTGCTCCTCCTGGGCCATTATCAGGTTGTTGCAGACCTGCACGGACTCTTCTGGAGGAAGAGCATTTCAGGTTAAAGCACAATTGTCTTTTCTTTCCAGAGATATCCAACTCCAATGCACTGAAATTCTGATTTGCATGCTCAAAGACAGCATTCTGAAGGAGGTCTAAAGTACTTTGTTTCCAATAATTGTTCACTGATTGAATAAATAAATAAAATCGCTCCTACTGACACAGTTTAATTTATAAACTGGATTTTWAAAAAAATTTATATTAGTGTTTTCCTTCATGTTCTTACAGGCAAATCTCATTTTTCCTGGTATGTGAATGCTAGTAATTTTGTTGAATATTTTTTTCCGTTGAGGTCCCGATCAGTTTGTTTGAATGAATTGGCAGATTTCACACAAACTGGCAGTCTCTTCTCTGGGGAGGGCTGAAGCTGGACTAGCAGAAATGTCTTAGATGAGCATCCCTTGGGAACATGTACTGGACAGCTCATGCAGCATGGGATGAGAGCAGCACCTCGCCCACCTTCTCACTTTGTGAATGTCGTATTGTCTCCGTTTGAGCTAGACGTTTTCTTTGGCACAGGATGAGTCGCGTCTTCCTCACAAAACTATCCCAAGAGCAGTGGGGTCTCRGCTGCGTGGGAGCCCGGAGCTGGTTGTGGGGCAGGGGTGGTGGGGGTTTGACTTGTTTCCTGCGTTGCTCCCTGAGCTGGTGGTGGATGGAGCCATAGCTGGGCATGCAGCCGCTGCGTTTTGACATCAACTCTGCAGAGGTTTACTAAAATCAGTAAACCATGCAGATAATTACCTTGTAACTTCATAGTTGTTTGCACCAATTCAAAGCAAGGCTAGAATYGTAGCTTTTGGGTTTAATCATGCTTTGTAGTCAACTTTGCAGTTCTTTCTGGCTGGTGTAAATTGCTACAGGAGCATCAGCACCGTAGTGGGAAGATTGTAAAATTTATTGCGATCTGCTGAGATCAAAGAAAATACATGAATGGATGATATCAGCGCTATTAGTTTTCTTTCGCTCCTGAAGTGAAACCAATTATTGATTGCAGTGGGAGTTTGAATGAGTAATAGATGATGTAATATGAGTGAGAGTAAGACCATCCGGATTTGATTTTAGCATGCTCAGGTGACGAGTTGTAGTTTACGTGGTGTTTCACATGCTTAGTCATAGCAAGAAGACTGTATTTATTATTCTGTGGAGGGATAGCAGCAGGATATTACGCATTAACAATCTAGATTCCTAATTAAAAACAAATGAGAGGTGCAAACTCTCACAATCAAAAGCGTTTAATCTGTGGAGGTTTAATTTTTCTGATGCTCTTAATCCTCTACATCTGCATATATAATGGCAGGTAAATATCCCATTGTAAATGACTGATGTGAAAATATAAACAAAGGCAACTTTGACATGTGACTTAAAATGCCTTTCAGGTGATTTTAAAATTAGACTCTCCAGTTGCCGTCTGTCATTGCAAAGGCACCGGTACAAGAGTGCAAGATTTCACGGTAGTTTCTCATTGCTGTTTACAAAAATAAATAATTTGATACCATTTGCCCTTATTCCATTCATTTAATTTTAGTGTTCTCCACAGAAACAGAGGCTCTTGCAGATCAGGTTGTGAGAGGATGGGCAGTTGTGCCCACCTTCTTTTTAGTCCTCTGGGAAGATACAGAGGTAATCAGTAGCTACCTGAAACGCACACTTTTCCAATGGGAAGAATCTGGAGAAATGTCAAATTTTATTATATGCTCCCTGCGAAAGGCACCGGGTGTCCGAGTTGTGTTCGTGTGTCCCTGAGCTAGAACCAGAAGCAGGCAAAACTTGGTCCTATTCAGAGAAGAGAATAAAAGGTGGACATCAGAGGAAAGCATGGTTACCTGGTGGTTCTTGGGTATAAACTGGCAGGAATGAGGCACAACTGTAGCAGATCAGTGAGTGCCAGGAGTTTAATGCTTTGGTTGGAGAACACAGCTGTAGGGTGAGAAGCTGGTGTTTTTGAACTAAATTGCTTGTATACAGGTGCTGGTATCTTTCCATCATAATATTTATGGTATGTCAAGTCTTTTTTTGGTATTGTTTTTAAAATAGAAACAGTATTTAATAGAAACAGCTTATGGGGGGTGTGCTGGCAGAGGATGGGCGTTACTGAAGAAACAGAAAAGCAGGGTGGGGTGGCTTCAGGAATGAGACTTTTTTCAGCATCTTGTTTTGTTTCAGTGGTGCTGGACAAGGGCGGGGGTCTCTGTCCTGGGGCGTCTTGCCTGCTGCACCACTGCCATCCAATGCCAGCCTACTTTTTCCATCTGAGCTTTCTTTTCTGAGGCAAAATTGGGGGAGGAATCCTTGCTTTTCAATTTCATTCCATCAAAACCAAAGGAATCAACGTGCTTTTGTTTTCGTTAGGCTTTGTCTGAAAAAGATGACGATTTTTACCAGAGTGGTGTTTGGGTATGGCAGTGGATTTCTTTGCATGTTTCTATTAATCACTGGACTGGCCAACCTCTTGCTGTCACTTGCGTGCCCTTACTGTCCCTGGTGTTGGTCTGACGAGGCTGCTTGGTGAGGGACCACATTCTTACTTGCGGCTGGGTGGCTCTTGCTCCTGTGAGCTTGTTTCTCCAGCACTGTGTTTCAGAGGCTGGGGCAGTTGGCAGGTGCCCCCATGGGTCCGGTACCCGTAATGTGCCAGCAGAAACTCCCTCATCTGCCCTCCAGCCCTTTCCTCCCAGCAGCTGCCCTCTCCGCTGCTTATGGCCTTGCCCCCGCGGGTGACGGGGAGTTGTCTGCCACTGCTGCTTGCTGGTCTTCCCGATGATAGAATCGTAGAATAGTTTGGGTTGGAAGGGACCTTTAAAGGTCACCTAGTCCAACCCCCCTGCCGTGGGCAGGGACATCTTCAACTAGACCAGGTTGCTCAGAGCCCCGTCCAACCTTACCTGGAATGTTGCCAGGGATGGGGCATCTACCACCTCTCTGGGCAACCTGTGCCAGGGTTTCACCACCCTCAGCGTGAAAAACATCTTCCTCGTATCCAGTCTAAATCTACCTTATTTTAGTTTAAAGCCATTCCCCCTTGTCCTGTCGCAACAGGCCCTGCTAAAAAGTTTGCCGCCATCTTTCTTATCAGCCCCCTTTAAGTACTGATAGGCTGCAGTGAGGTCTCCCCAGTGCGCCTGGCCTCGGAAGTCTGCTACGTTGTCACTGTGCAAGTTTGAAAATTAACATTTTATTTTCAACTCCCAGTTTCAGTCTGAACTGAGCCTCGCTGTACAGGGTTACCAGCATTTTCTARCTCATCTGTCTTTGCTTAGTAGACCCTAGCACTTTGCTGGGAATGGGGTGGGAGGTGCGACTGCATGTTTGTACACTCGTAGTCCGCCAGCCCAGCCGCGCTGTGGGTTACCTGCCGATTTTATTTTCAATTAAACTTTCCTCTGGATCTTGCATTGTCTAATCCAAGACGTTATCAAGCTTTATGCTGTCCCAGGCAGCTCCCCAATTACTTTTCTGCTCTCCTGAGCCTTCTACTGGAACTGTAACTAGTAGATATGCATCCTTTAAATACTCGAGAGACTTTCACCATCAACTCTGATGGAATCAATCAGACCCAAGATGAATAAGGCATTGCAGCGTTATCTGCTAGGTTGTCAGTGGATATAAATGGGTGTAGTCAGTGAATTTAGCCTCACATCACCTGGGGATCAGCCCTTGTTTGTTCTATAAGAAGGTGCATTCCATGTTTACTCATTAGAAACAACAAGAAATGTGTATTTTGGGACAAAATATAATGGTACAAAAGTTCAGAGCAGAATAAACAATGCAGAGCTGTGTGATGAGCATGTACTCAGTTGGGAAATGCAAAATGATAAAGACATTTATGCGACGGAAGAATCCTAATTGCTGAGAGGAGCTGAGCAGAGAGTATAAATAACCAGGATTTGCCATCTCAGAGCTAATAAAATCTTCATCTGCACTCAGGGAAGCCTGTGTGCTCACTGCTGCTCAGCAGCTTCTAAATTTTCACCATTGAGAACAAAGGCCAAGAACTGTGTTCTTTGAAGTAAGCAAGAAAGTTATGGTTGCTTAATGATCCAAGGTAGATGAGGGAAGGTAAGCTTGGTGTTTTTAATCAGCAGTAATGGGATGTGGGCATGCAGATCTCCTTTGTGTGCACACAAAAAGTGCACACACTTTTGTTTTCCTGCAGCACCAGCACAGTGAAAGTGATGTTTAAATATTTTATGAACATGGTCATTAGACAATGGAAGTCCATTAAAACAGAAATTCACGTCACTTTGTATGTCACTTAATTGTGTAATGGGAGTCATTCTAGGTAGTAATATGCCATCACTGAGCAAAGCGTACATACTCATTTTGCATATTGGGGCCCAGGGGTAGGAGGACTGATTCTACTAAAAGTATATAAAAGGGATTTAGGATAGAATCCAGGAGAAGCGTCCTAGAAATAAGCTGCAGAACAGAAGCTGTCACAATCCAGCAACCCAACAGTAGTAAGAACCGAAGATCTGTGTTTTCTTCCTAAGTAGATTACGGGTTGCTTATTCTTTACAGTTATTAATCGTGCTTACAGTAATATGACAAGGCAAAACCAGCACTCTACAACTCTAAGCAAATTGGTAAGCCCCAGTAGTCCTGAGGCTGAGGAGCTCATTGCAGGGTATAATCTCAAAGTACCAGGAAGCCGTTTCTTAGTGGCTACCTCTTTGGTTTTTCACCGATAATGCGATGTGAAGCTCCTACTGGGAGAGCAGTGATATACTTAGGCTATCTCCGTACTTCATTGGAAGAGCAAAGATGACAATATGTTCTCCTCCCTACCTCCTGCTGACCTTATCGCCCTGTAGACAGCCTGTGTCTGACCACGCATGCTTGGTTTTCGGAGTGATCTTGGTTCTGTCTTTGTATATGGAAGATCCCTATGGGGTATAAAGAACCTGGTGTGTGAAGAAATGTTGTACAATAGTGGGCAAGAAATCGGTTATTAAGTAGCTTGGAAAGCCTGCTTAGTTTTCTGCAGGGAAATTCTGTTTGAGGTTCAACTATAGCATGGAGATGGTCTTCCAAGGATCCTCTTCACCATTTGGCAACTAGTGTGGAAACAAAAGGGGAGCACAGGAGGAAGCATGAAAAAACCTTATGTTTCCCGGAAGCATGGCAGTGATAGACCAAGCACCGCTTCAGTCACTGCTTGGGGGGCAGCCACATGGACAAGCATGCCTGTGTCCCACCAGATTGTGCTTCAGCTATCGTTCAGGACAAGTCTCAGCAGCAATGACCAACCTTTGAATCTGCTTCCTATCTTCACTGTTTCCTTTCTCTAATTTCCTCAGCACCTCCCTCCCCAAGCTGCAGTGCTGGATGGAGTATGTGGCCTGCTTGGCATAACCTAAAGCTTTTTTTTCTACTCAGCTCATATTCATTTCTTGCAAGATGAGAGCACTCGTCATACTTCTAAAGCTAGAGGAAGTATATGCTTCTGCTATGGCAATTATTCTTAGAACAATTTAATAAGGGCTGGTTTGTCTTAGGTTGGATAGGCCTTGTGCTTTAAGATAATTCAATATAAAAAATAATTGGGTTTATATCTGAAAAACCCAGAGCAATTGTGCTAATGCTAGTAGAGCATGCTTGGGTTTTTCAGAGGTCAGAGTGCGGGGCCACAACTCACGTAAATTGGGCAGCTGCAGTCAGTGAAACCTGCAGTCACGTGGCAGTGGATTATCCAGTCCTGGTGTGTGTTGGTTTTAAGTCGTTATGTGGCACAGCTCCTATTTCCTCTTGTTGTCACTTGTATTGCAGAACCTCTGAATATCTGGAAGTGTTTATCTCGTACATCTGTGCTTAGCTTTTATCTTCCAAATTTTCTGCGTGCTTGTGGGACCAGCTACATTTTTCTACAGCTGCTGATTTTCAAGAAATGTAGTAGAGGTGTCTCCTGTCAGGTATCTGTAAGTTTTGCTCGAGCCTGCTGCACTGAGCAGTGGCAACAGGCACAGGTAATGATACGTTACCTCCTCCACGGTGCGTGTCTTTCCTTGCGTACTTCAGCCTGCCTTCCCTAGGATGCCATGCCTCGGAGAGCTGCTCTCCTTCCTGATCTGCTGGCCGTGAACTGCACAGGGGACACGGGCTGCTGTGCAGCACTGGTGACAGCATGTAATAACAGGTAGTGACAAGTGTGCATTTTAATGGATATCTTAGAAAAAAWTATTGTTAATAAAAATTAATTTAGTCTGCTTATTACTGTTTAATATCAGAAGGGCAATCAGTCTCTGAAAAGCTACAGCTTCCTTGGAAGTCTGGGTATAAAAGCAACCTGAAATAAAAAAGGGGAAACTATCAGTCGCTGGGTTGCATTGCATAATTGGGAGAAGAGGGAAGTTGGTGATATTTTAGGGTTTTTTCACACACCCCACCCCCCCCCACCCCCCATGCTTAATACAGTTGCTGACAAGCTCTACTAATATGATGCGACTCATGTGACTAAAACCAAAAAATGATGTGGAGTCCAGGTAGCACCAGAGCGGGAGCCTCCAGGCAGCATGACTTGGTGCTAGATTCTAGTTTGTAGTGATGGGATCTCTGCAGCATCTTCATGTAATATTCTGACTGACCCCTTTCAGTTACCATGTTTTATCTCTTCCTCAGTGTGAATCGTTATGGCGGTGTGTGATAGCCAACTGCTGAAAATACGAGACTTGTGAGGAATTCAGTACAAGCTCAGGAATAAAAATAATGGGCAGATTTGGAATAATGCAGCTGTAAATCATTTAAAGGAAAAAAAGAAAAGAAAATGATGCCTTGCTTTCCATAACAGTCTGTGACAGGAGGTACTTCTTACTATTCTTGTATTATGAGGAGAATGTGGTTCAAGGTCTGCTAATGGAGTTTTGTTTGTGCTGTCTCTTCCACAGAGGTGCTTTTTGGAATAATTCGCTAGATTCTGCTCCTGTTATTTGCAAGTAGAGAAAAATGAGATTCTGAGGCTTACTTTGAGTCTTATGCTGCAGGGAAAAGGAACGCTAATAGCRGATGAATAATTAGTGTGTTGTTCTAAGTTCATATTCTAGGTTAATGCAGTCAGTGCTTGTCTGTGTTATCATAGAGATTATATGGCAGCTCTGATAGCATTACCTCTGGCTAAGGTTGCCTGACACTGCTCATTAGAATACCTTTTCAGAAATAAAACTTAGTGATATGASTTGCATGCCAAATGTAGGCATATGTGATATTTTCAAAATGCCACAATCCTCCCAACAAAAATGCATTTCCTCTGTAGAGGTTTTTTTCCCCACAGTACATCTTTCAGCTTGCACTTGAGTTGTAAGCTGCTTTTGAAGAGTGGTTTGGTCAGATGTAGAAGGGTTCATTTGCATAAGTGGATATCACAAATACTCATGTCAGGTGACAACACCAAGGCAGACAGTATAAAAATGTGTTTTAACCAATTTTTCAACCTATTGTTATGGATTGCATTAAACTGTACTAGGACTGACAGCTTCTCTGGAGGAAAAACGTGAAGATCAGGTAAACCTTCACCAAAACACAGCCCACTCAAGAAAGAATACAGTGCCCTTTGGGGCTCAGGGGCTTTGCTGGTTAATGGGTCAGTGAAAGTGAGTGGAACAGAAAAGCTTCAGGAGAAAACAGCAGAAGGAAAGTGAGAAAGGATCCAAAAATGGCCACATGGCCTGAGCGAGTGGCAGGAGCGTGGTCCCARTGGCAGCCTGGAGACAAGGGTCTGCAGAATGACCACGGATGTTCATGGGGAACAGACTTCGTACACGTCTTGTACTCAAACATTCCAGCCACCTCATCCGAGGGTGTTTTGTACTGGACGTCTGCAGAGACAGGGTTTCTCTTCTTGGCCTTTCCCTAATAAATGGGTAGTTTAATTAGACACACAACTCAAAGCACAGTGAAGGTCCACAAGGGAAGTGATAGAAGGTTTCCTTGTTTTATTTGATTATGTTTCCTTAATTACCACAGGCCAGATTGTGTCCTGAATCTGTACTTTGGTGCATCTCTACTTGTTCCCTTTCCTGACACAGCTACAACCCCTCTCCATGCAGGCTCCTGCTTCTTTGGTCGGGCCTTTCAGCTGCGTGTCCTTCTTCCTAGGCAGAGCACGTGTGGCCAGGCTACTCATATCCTCCAGTCATCTTCAGGTACTGTCAGCAGCTGGTGTGAAATTACTCCTTCACCTTTCTTAAGTCATCCTTCCCCCCGCCAGTGTAATGAAGATCATCTCAAGGTCAGGTTGGTGCAAAAGATGGCTCTGAGCAGCTTTGCACCACCTCCTCTGAAGCTGTGCAGTGTTTCTCAGTATGAGCGAAAAGACTGGCTGATACTATTTGGCGTTTTTGCAATGAATGCAGGGTGACATATGGAAGCGACTATACTGAAAGAAGCTTATGTGCTGGACCGTAACGGTCAAGCTGACTCTGCTGTTTGGATTCTGTAACCCTACTGAAAATTAATTGTGCAGCAGCTATCATCTTTTAAAGGCAGAAGTTACTTGTCAGGGTCATAATCTTTTCAGTGRTACAGCCTGCCAGTTTTGGGTTATGTCTGTGAAGCCCTCTGAGTCATGGTCAAATGATTGTGTTTGTGACACTTCACAACACATGTGGTATGAAGGGTTAATAGTTGCATTAGAGCAAATCAGTCCAATCTGTCTTAATCATGCTTGATCAAGCAATTATGAATGCAGATGCCTGGCCCTCATGGTTATGAGACACAGCTGCAAGCTCTGTAGTGAACAAAGCAGTTCAAGTTTGACAAAGCAGATACCTCAGAAAAGCAGTAGCAGATAGATGTAAGAAAATAAGGCTACTGGATGGTTTTTCACCTTTTTTAAAATTCTAACCTGAAATGTGATGCGTTGCTTAAAATTGGTTCTAGAATCACTGAATTTCAAGCTTTAAGTTATAACCAAATACACCATCAGTGTAGCACCTGCAACCTACGTGCACCAGCCTTCTTAATGTGGCAAGGTTGCAAGCAGAGCTAGATGGGGTGTCTGTGCAGCATCCACTTAGACCTCTGATGTGCTGTATACATCATACCATAGTTTTTCATTTCCAGGCTTCTCTGGGCCATTCATCCTTATGGTCATCTTCATCTTCTGCAACTCAGTGTCGTGTTCTATTTTCATCTCAGACACTCATGGCTGCACAGTTCGGGAAAGGGGAAAGCAGAATGAGGTGAACATTGAGTAAACAAACAAGTCTGCTTCCCTGATGAGGTGTCCTTGGCCACTGGTTCCTCTGGTTGTTTTAGAAGGCGGACAGGCCTTCCTTTCCTTTGAATCACTATCGAGTGATGAAGGTAACTCCTAAGAGCCTTTGGTGTAATGCTACTTTACCACCTCAACATTCAGTAGTTGTACTATTGCTTTAATTCCTATTTTTGCTTTAGTTTCCCAAGACCCCTTGCTCATCGTAGCTCCTAAACTCATTTTTCAATTTGCCCTCTTTTCCACCCTCATTTTGTATTTTTATGCTGATGGAAGGCAGGTGGTTCTTTGATAGTCTCCAACTACTTAGCTTTGAGGTCCAGACTGAGAGCAGTTCACCCTGCCACTCCTAGTTGTCCTTCCTTGCCATCTAGCCCCCAGCTTCTGGTTTTGCTCTTGATCCTTATTTTAAAAGGAYAGAATTGACACAAAGATCATCTGTCAGTCCCTTACTTAGGGAAGAACCTGAATTTGCATTGAGATACTGAATTGATTAGTATTTGATTACACTGATTGTTCCCATCGAATGTATTTGTTTATACTGAACAGTGTAGTCAAAAGAAAATGAAACTGTTGTAAGTATGTTGTTATTCTGTTTAAATAGGAGCTGTTACACAGTGCAGGAATAGCTAGGGGAGGTCCATGTTCGTTACTTTGCTTTAGGCGGGTTCGCTGCCCCAGTCCCATCGTATTGTACACACTCAGTAGCTACACTGCTGTGCAAGCCATGTTTGTGTGAGTGGAACAAATGGTTATGGTTCTGCACAGGGAAAGAAATCTACAGTGAGGAGAAGACATCAGATACAAAGATCAGCCATTGGGTACTGCCTACCCTACAAATAACCAGCTATGACTTTCATTGGTTCAAGAAGAAGAACAGCAGCAGTGATTAAATGTACTTGTAAAGTCAGCGAAGGTTATGTGTCTAGGTAAAAGAAGCAGGGTGAGCAAGCCCCTTCAAAAGGGATAGAGACGAGGAGGTAATGCAACATGTAAAGGCTGATTTACATTATCTTGCTAGATAAAAAACCAGATCATCTGCAATTTGTTATTTACAGTTCAGCACTGTGAAATCAATTACTGAGATGCAATTTAATTAAGACAGGTTAACGCTTAATCTAAGGCACTAAACCCATAACACGTAATTTCAGTTTACTAATCATTGTAATGTTAATGGCTATTTGACATCTGTTTGGTTAAATTGGGCAAWACATTTTGGTGCCAATTTACTCAGTAATTTCCCGCCCCCTCCCAGTTCACTAAGAACAGTGCTCTTGATCACAGTGAAGAATTCGACACTAGTAACAGAGAGTATGGTTCCTTGTTTAATTCTTGGTGCTGCTAATGTTTTGGATAAATCTGGTCTGGGATACAGTTAACCTTTTTACACCCTTACCTTAAGTAATTTTTCTTATCAGAGAGTTCAGTGCTTCTCCCAGTTGTGTCATTGTCCTGCTGGGTGACTTTTGGCAAGTTCTTGGCTTGTAAGTTATTCAGTAAAGGCTTTCAGCTTTGAACCCAGTTGTGTCTTTGTTCTTTACATAATATTAACGGTGTGAAGGACCTCCCGGATCCAGCGGGAGTCTGAGAAAACTACTCTCCGCTTCATTGTTATTCTGCTTTTGTTTCTCATCATCCTGAGGTAGCTGTGCTTTAATAGAAATAGGAGTGAGGAAGAAGGTGGGAAGTCTAAGTATAGCAATGCTATGGTTGGGAGAGCTGAAGAGAGAACTAGCTGTCTTAAAGGGCACTTTGGTGGAAGGACATGATGATTGTCTGTGCACTGTTGTCTTAGTTCAGTCTCAGAGGCCCACTCTGAGAATGTACGTCCGCAGAAAATACCTGAAAAGCTGCTTGAGTGAGGCCAAGGCTCACCCCGGCTGCATGGAGCACTTGGGGCAGAGCATCAGCCCACAAGCCCATCTAGCACCAGCTCCACCAATCCCACCAGCATAGCACACCCACTTAATCGACCATACAGCCCATGTCAGTGCCATACCTTGGTCTCACTGTTATTCATTACTACCTCATAGCAAAAGGGAGGGAGGGATAAACCTCAAATAGGCGGAGTACTCTGTATGTATCAGAAACCTTTATCAGCCAGGTCGAGCACTCTGAAGCAGATGCTTTCAAAGTCTCTAGACTCTTAAAAAGATGAGGGCTTCTTAAAGCTCACATAGGATCTGACAATTCATGCTGGGGCAATTTCAGCTGTCTGCTGTGTCTCTCTGTCAGCCGGGTATTGTGCAAATAGCACAACTTGAATTGTGCCCACTCCTCCTATTTTGCCACCCCATAGATGAATTTGAACTGGGACGGGCACCTGGGGACTGTGCCCTCTTGGATCACCATGGCACGACTCATTGGAGCTCATGGGTCAGAGCCTGTGGATCATGAGCGATCGTGCCTGCTCCAGCACAGGTTCATATCCAAAACCTGAGTTATATCTCACTTGTGAAAAGAAATGATCTGCAGGTTTTATCTTTTCTGAGCACTTGGTTCTGTGGATTTTAAAGGCACTTACTTGCTATTGAAATAGAAGACTCCACAGTGTCTTGAGTTGTTCTCTTCTAAGGGCAAGGAATGTTTATTGAATTTCTTCTTAAGTCTTCTCAAATATTTTGCTGCAAAGAGCAAATTGAGCTTGAGCACTTCCCTAGACTTTCTCCTTTCTTCCCCTTGGGACACTACTGAAAAGAAACTCAAACATGGTCCTCAAGAAAAGTATTTTTTGTGTGTGTAGGCCAGTTATTTCTGAATCAAGCAGTGTGTAAACCTTATGTATAAAGAAACCCATGAACTCAACTTTTGCCCATATTTTTCAAAATGAGAAGGAAAGTATTAAGAGAGATTTGAATGTTGAGAGCTGAATTTCAGGCGATGATTTAAGGAAACCACAGAACGACTGCGTTTGTTTTCTCGCGTATCAATTCCAAGATGAAAATCTGAATATGACTGGTGGAGGTAGAGCCCTGATGTGAAAGTCGCCAGTCTCCCCTGTGCCAGGCGGTGAGGCTTGAGCATCAGCCTGCTGCTCCCCAAGGAGGATGAGCCGTGCTGGAGTTCTGTGGGTGCTCACTCCCAGTGTCATTACCTTTCACAGGATGGATGGAGACACGTGTATTTTAACCTTATTCTTAGATTGTGCTGGAACTGTGGAGTTAATGAACGCTATACATGACTTAAAAATTTCTTACATCAAATGGTATTTCAATGAAAAGTTAAATGTTTGACACGCAGTAGCAGAATGTTTACTAGAATACGCTTGCAATTTGTTGGCTCTAGCAGTGACGTGGCACAGTTAGAAATACTCATAAAATAGCAATGCACGAGTATCTATTTTTCCAGATTCTTAGGGTGGATCTGTCAACAGGGCCAACTAACAAAATCTTACCTCTGTGAGAAAGCGGTCAAGATCGGTGTCATCCAAAGGTGTTTGTATTTTTGTCTTGCTTGTTCAGATAACTTCTTCAAAGCTAAAAAGATTTCATTGTCTTTTCCCACTACTAATATGATTTAATACATGTAAGAGTGGTTATTCATTCAAATGTAAGAATAATGAAATGTCTTTAAGGTGGAAAGACAACAGAGCTTAGATTTGGGAAGCGTTTGTCTGCTTCTGTGTGTAAGGATTTTGCATAATCCTAATAATGTTTTCTTTGTTCAGTGAAATCACATTTCCTTAGCAGCATAGTCTTCAAAGATGTTCTTGCAGGATTTTCTGCAGAGCTGCCTCTCTAGGTGAACCACATATAAAACTTGGTGTTAGCTAGTTTTTACTCCCATGGAAATCTGATGGGCAGTCTACTTCTTAAAGTATCTTGTGCTGAACAATGATCCAAACTATTGCTCTTATTTTAGGGTCTCAGATTACAAAAATGAATTCTTCATTTATAAACATAATAGTTATGTGTATGCTTAACTCTAAGTGTGATTTTTACAGTTAAAAATCTAGCTCTACCACTCTGCAGAGCCATAGGAGTCGGGCTGACAAACCTTACTGAGGGTAACCATGTGAATACCTCCGTTTACTAATCCCAGGGTAACTTGTTCGTCGTCTTAGACCCAACAGAATTATCTTTTATTCATGTTAATGGAACCATCACTGTCGACTGTGATGTTTGTGTGAGTGGGGACTTAGAATTGGATCTCTTCCTAGCCTCGGAAAGTTTTTATACTATAATTTCAGAACTGGCATTTGTAATTACACCATAAAAGAAGGTAATATGTGAAAAGAGTTCAACTGCTCTTTCCAGGATGGAAAATATATATTGTAATGCATTCAGAAAACATTCCAAGGGTAGAGGATCAAGTTGTATTTGATTTTCTCATTCTCTATAATAATCATTTTTGTTGTCTTGCAGAGCTCCAGCTTTGAAGTGCAATGCATAAAAATTCTGCAATACCAGCAACTGTTTCTCTTTAGTTATTTTCCAAGTGATTTGATTTCCTCAATAGCATTAACTATACGGAGGCCTAACAAGTTGTAATTAATGTATTCAGACATTTTCTTTTGTGACAGGCTAGAATGTGAGTGACAGCATGAAGGGAAAAAGCAGAGTAAAATCGGATGCTTGAGAAGATTATCATAACATAAAAACTGACAACTCTTTGGCTCTTGAATAACATATTGTATTACATTGAAAAGGAAGGAAAAAGCTATTTCACCAAAAAAACCCCATGGCTTAGAAATTTTTTGAGGAGGGGAAAGATTTTCAAAAGCCTTTTTAATATTAGACAGATTTGAATATTAAAGTTCACAAATAGTTTATCACATGCCACAGTGTGTGTAAAGTGGAATACACGTGTACATGATAGAATAAAATCTCCTGGAACCAGTTGTGGTTTCGCTGTGTGGCCTTGGCTGAGCGTGGGAGTGTTTCCTGTGCAGACTGCAATAGGTGGTGGCAACCAGCACCTGAAGAAGGGCAGAGGCATGAAAGCAGGTATGGAGCATCAGCTCATCAGTGGAAAACAGACTCCCCAGCTCATATGTTGGTAAGGAGTTTTGACTACAACTTTGCACCCTTGAAACTGGCAGGGAAGAGAGGAAAGGGGTTTATATATAATTATGTATGCATATTTATGAGTGTTCAGACATATTCTGCTTCGGACTCAAAAGCATTGTAATGAGATGAAGTCTGTCTTTGTACAAGTCTGTTCACAAAAGCACTCAGAGCCCTCTGCCTTGCCGCAGGGCACAGTGTCAGCAAGCCTTCCTATGCAGAACCACTGCTCCTGTGCTTTCCTCTATGCCCGTCCCAGGCGGTACATAGTTGTCTCCTGGCAGTGGCCACCAGCCGCTCTTTTCTCAGCGGCCTCAGCCCATCCCCTTGGGTTCAGCACCAGAGGTGGCTGGTTCACATTCCGGAAGCTGGGATTCCTCCTTGAGAAGATGCATTGGATAATTAAAGAACGGCACCGGCTGCCTTCCCTCCCTCACTGCCATCCATCCCCTGCAAAGTCATCTGTATACTTGCCCCTTGATGTTTATTTCTGAGCCAATAAAATTCCCATTTGCTCTGGTACATTTTGTAATCCACAGTTTTCAGACCAGAGATTGATTATCTGTACTCCTAGATAAAATCAAAGCACAGTACTTAAAACAGATTTCCACTCAATTATTTCCCCCAGACAGCTTAAATGGTGCTTTGAAACCCAAGATTAACTCAGTAGTGGCTGAGAGATACGTATTGGCATTTTCCTTCTGGCCTTGCTATATTTTGTTTTTAAAGCAGTTTTAATGCTTGTTCTTTAACGTCCATGAAACAGTGGACTAATATGTGAGATTCAGACTGGAGTCTGTGCATGATATCTGAACCAGGTGAACTTACGTCAATCAAAAGTAACTCTTGATTTCAGAACCTGGCCCTCTACTTGCAGAAGTCGGTGCAGAGCTACTGGACCAGAGTCTTGGCAGGTACAAGTTAATAGCTTTGTTTTCCAGGGAGGCCAGTCAGTTCCCAATGAATTTCATAAGCTGCTTAATAACAATTTGCATTTGCTGCAGCGATGGGGCTGAACGTCTGTTTTCTGGCACACTAGAGCTGCCTTCTCTCCATTTCACTTAAGCAAAAACTGAATCAAACACACTTTATTTGAGCTTCTCTCAGGTTTGTATTTGGGTTTCCTTTTTTCCTAAGTAACCACTTCACTTTGGTTTTGTAAACTGAGCGTATGCTGATTTCTTTGGAAACAACTCACCAGGAACAAGAGAGAAGTAGACTCCAGGAAGCACAGCGCCCATCCTCTTGTTCCCTGCTACTGTGTTCTCATGCATTTCCCTGGTGTTAAACCAAACAGAGAGAAACACAATGAGTATTGTTTTATTGCAGCTTGTCTCTGCGGGATGTCCCCACATAGCCTGGCTAATAACTGCGTTCTTGACTTGACTTATGTCTGTCTCATTTTCCAGAATTTCCTATGCTCTTTCCATAGGCTGCTGTAGACCTAAAGCACAACGCTATCATAGGTTACCTGGCTTTTGTCTGGTAAGATCCTACCAAGCTATTCATATCCCACAGGAGATAAGCTGGCTAGCAAACCAAGTTCTTGATAAAACTTGCAATCCTAAAATACGTTGGCTGAAAAGTAAAATATGGTTTTGAAACAAATGCAGAGTTCCTGGTGGGAGCTGTACCTCTTCTCCCAGTTTTCTCTGCATGACTTTCAGTTTGGATCAAGACTGTATTCAAGGAGCCTCAATTCAGCCATTTAAATGTGTGGAAGTGAAATTTCTAAGGATATCAGGAAGGAAAAAATGAACTTAGAGGAGGATGTTAGAAACTAGGATCAGTGGAAAATTACTTGTTAGTATTTGTTCTAATATTTCAAGATGGGACTGGATAACATTTTTGTGCAAAACTTCTTCAACAGAAATATAAATTGAATCCCAGCACGATTTGAAAAGTACATTCATTTTGAGTTATACAGCAGATCGAGCCTTTAAAAATGTATTATTTTGCTTAGGTTTATTGATGTCTTGTTTAGAACTGCAGTTATATGTAGTGTGGGATGTGTTCATAGCTCACAAACAGACCACAGGTAGTAGATTAGACAAATAATTGGAAAAGAAATCTACAGCCACATCCTCCAGCTGCAGTCAGTTACATACAGTTATACTGTAATTTCAGTGAAGTTATTCTAGCTATTCTGATTTACAAGTACAATTGAGATTAGAAGACTTTGAAAATGAATGTGATGGAATCAAAAGAGCTGCTAAAATGTGTGAGTCATCAAGGAGACCAGAATACCCTAAAAGGCATTATAATACAGGATGATGACATGTTGTCTTTGGTGATTTTTTTCATCTTGAATTTTGGTCAATTTTCTTTTTTCCTTGGAGTGCCATAGTACAGGTTAAAGTGCACTCTAAAGAGCAGCATGTGGAATAACTGCATAATTTTGCAATCTCATGTTAAAGCAGCTGCATCTGCAACTCATTTAATGGAAGTTTTACCACTTTTTTTCCTTTTACCATATCATATTTGAAACTCAATAAAGATAAACTTCAAATAATGTCTATATATCATGGAAGATTCAAACCCTTGCAACTGAACCCATATTCCCTAAAGTGCTGTTTATGAGCAGTGTTATTTCAATCTACTGGTAGAAGTAAAAACAAACATTTGGCAGTGTTTGTATTTGCACCCCTGGGACAAATGATGGAGGAGTTATTTGCTCCAGTCTTTAATCAATTTTAGGTAAACAGCACTAGTATACCTTGAACATCCATACTTTCTAATTGGCTCTTTTAAATGTGAAGTCTCCCATAGTTCACAAAAGAGATTTACAGCTGAGGGAGAGAGGGGAGCAACCAGCACTTACCAGTTGTTCCTTTGATGGATCTGATTCAGCAGTGAAAATGGCAGAGCAGAGTCGTGAGCTACAGCTTGTTTGCAGATCAAAATGCAAAATATGGGCAATTTCCCCGGCTTCGTTTGATTCACTGCTCTGCAAATCTGTATCTGCACTAACAGCAGAGATGCACAAGCAATACTAATACTTGATTTAGCACAACCAAATCTATTTATTTTATGCGTGGTAAATTCTTTGGACTGAGTCAGTTTGTGTTATTCATACAAGGACTTCTCGTAGGGTTCAAAGAGTTTGATGAATCTATTTTTTGCACTTACTGCAGTTGGTGAAGTGAGGTGTTTGTGCCAGCATCTACAGAGAGCACTTATGGTGAGTTACAAGATGAGTCAAAGGTGGAGATGAATCTTATTGTAGGACTGCATCCAGAATGATACAGGACATGGCAGATAGCACTGAGTAGAGGAAAAGCCTGAGAAGAAAAGATTGATGGTAAAAAATGGCTTGTGCTTTTTTAATGCATTTGATCCTGTCTGGCTTCACTTGGAGTCTCCCACAAAGCTGTGTAGACCTCAGACTGAATCAAAGTCCTGTGTTCATGTGCCTAAGTAAATTTGAAGGAAGATGTAATGACAGAGTATTAACAACAAAGGGCAAGTAACTGATGGAAGTTTGGAGAGTGATGTTAGGTACGTAGGATTTGAGGTTGAGACGATATAGTAGGATTTAATTAGACCTTGCCTGTTGACCAAAGGTTTGTCCTAGAGTTTGACCCATGTGAAATTGGTTCAGTCAAACCAAAGCATTTTGAATTGTCCCCTGAAAACATACAGGTATTGATTCCACTGCATAAAATGTGGTCAGATGTCTGGGAGGGGAATCTGGCAAGGTTCCTGCGGATCTGCTACTGAGGTCATTCGGAAACAAAGTTAAAACTGAGCATGCTGCAACTGCATTTTGCCTTTATTTTCAGTGAATCAGTAACTTTTACTGTGATACCAAATTAACCAGCTGGCTAACCATCAGGGGACATATGACATCTTGCGAAATACATTATAATGTCAAAGAACACTTGAACATCACCTTTTTGTTTAGATGATGTCCTTATGTTGGACATTTCTGGGTAGTTTATTTTTATTGTAGTAAGCCATTTGATTTTTTTTTTTTTTTTTTTTTACATTTTTTTTTTTTTTTTTTTTTTTTTTTACATCTTTCTCATTTTCTGATTTATGACTAGGCTAGATTATTTTTCCCCCAGTAGGAAACTTTCTAATGATTGAACAGCAAATGCCTCTGACTATTAATCAAAATAATGTATTTGCGCTTATCAATATTGATTAAAAGTCTAGCATTGTCTTGTTTATTATCCAGTGAGGAGGGGGGCTGCCTTTGTCTCTTTTACTCATGGTTTACTTCAAATTAATGTATGTGCATGCTGTGATTCTGAAAGCTGCGTAATGATTCCTTACACATGTGCTCGTGTATTTTTCTGTATTTAAAATACAACATTCTGTTTATGAAATGCGCAGTTTAGTGATGTACCTTTTCATTTGGTCTCCAAATGTGCTCAAATTCATTTCCTAATAATAAATAATACAGTTTTATAAGAACAAAGAATTAGATGTTGTTATTTCTTCAGATACAGTTCAATTCTGTGTAAAGTAAGCACAGTGTAAAATCTGACACAAGTATGATTTTTGGTTGACTTTGATCTCTCATATGGTGGTAAAATGAGGAATAACTCTTAATATAAGTGTCATGAGGTCATGGTTGACTGTTTGCTGGAGTCACTACATGATCCCCTGTCCCTGGCAGGGAAGGAGTTAATATTAGCTGCTGCTGGGGGAATTTGCAGCTGGTGAGTATCTCTAATTGCAAGACCAAAGTCTGGTGTCTGTGCTCCTCTTTGACTAGTCACTGGTTGGGGGAGGGAGGTAGTTGAAGAGGACATCAAGTCAAGAAATAAACAACAAACTTGGGAATTTAAAATTTTCCTTAAAAAACCAGGAGTTTAACAACGGTGTTTCTAAATGCTGGGTGTGTTTGCTTGTCCTGGCGCTAAACCCAGGAGCTGTAGGATGAGCTGGTAGAGGTGGCAGCTTTGCCTGTACTCAGGTCGTTTGGAGACACAGGAGGCCCTGGGCGATTGTTGCTGGTGGGTGAAGAGCACCGTTTGCTGCTGCTAAGTGCGTTTTCTTTCCTGTTCAAATGCTGAAGGGTTGTTCTGTTATCACAGGTTCACACGCTGCCGGTTGCAGCATAAATTACCATGTACAAAGCAACACGTATTATTCCAATGTTATAGGCTCTGTTACTACTGATTACAATTTTTAAAGGTTTTTTTGAGAGCGGTCCCAACCCATGAGCAGTTTAAATGCTGAGCTATCCAGTTTTCAGAGCCAAGGACCTAAGCATTGGCTAGATTCAACTCCCGATGCAATGGTAACCACAACCATCTAATATTACCTCAGTATTCCTTTGCAACCCCTTACCTGTGTGTTGTCTGTATGTGTTACCCGTCGTGTCATGTTTCAGGTTTAAGGATTTTGGATGGTAGTTATTTCTTTGTGCCTCTTCAGTCCTGGCCACAAGGTGCTACCATGCCATTGACGTGTCTCAGCACAGTAGAGAGGGGCGTATTGGCTACCTCCATTGCCTTGCAGTGGTTTAGATCACCTTCTCCATCCTCGCATGGGTGGAATAACATGTCCCTGCAATGGGAACGTGTTCATTTTGGGTTATTCTCATCTGGGAGCAGCAGAACAAAATAATTCACTTTTTGTCTTTGCCTGTGACATCTGAGCAGCAGGAACATGGTGGGGAGGAAGGTTCTTTTTCTGTCAACAATTAAAAATGACGATGATATGAAGAGTTAAACACTCAACATACTTATACTTCTCTGTATCTCTAGTGTAGAAAATAGCACAGTAAATACTGTAATCTGACAAATGTTAAGTATTTGAGGTGCATCCATGTAAATTTAGGTGCAGGATGTGTAAATTAGCTATCAACGTAATAACTACAATGAAGCTTAATGATGTTTGAGGCTAAAATAATTGCATTAAGGCAAGTAGTATGAAAGATCTGTGAAGTCAAGTATAATACTTCTGTATGGCTGGAGGAAACAATGTTTAAGTGTAGCTGCTGTAGTGTCTAGTATTTATTGGTTACTGCGAACAGGGTCTTTATCTTCTCCATGCTGAAAAATACTGAAATAATCTGGGAGACAAAAAAGTAAAATTTTAATTCTGTTTCTCTTTTAATCTCTGTATTACCTAAATACAATAGGGTCTGGAGGGGGCGACATCTGGAGCCCTAATTCCAGTTGTGATTCCATGTCTTTGCTCTCCCAGCCTTGACCTCACCTGTAGTCTTTTGATGCCAAACAGTGACCACTATGGTCACGGTTCCTGTCTGCACCAGCTATCAGTTCTGATGCTTCAAAACCAAGCGCTCTTCTATTTTCCTAATTTTATACTTTATGTATTCGTACGAGTCCTGGGAGCCTGGCAAAACTTGATAACTTACAGATGAGTTTTTTTAAGAGTCAGATTTCCGAAGTGCTAGTAAGTCTTATCCAGCTCTTTCACCTGTGATAGCATACACAGATAGCCCTGTTTGAGGCAACCTCTTTAGCACATCTTTCTTCACAGTATTCTGCATTTTCGGCAAGATAGGATGCACTTTCTTTAGATTCAGACTTTATGCACTGATTACTTCTTCTYTGCTATGACTTAACTTCTCTGGCATGGCTTAACTTTGAAACCAAATGAAAGAAAATGCAATAAAGGTAAATGAGATGTCTTTAAAGGATTGAAAAGGAAATACAGCAGAGTCAGCAATGAATTTGAAAATACAGTGTGTTGAGGAACTTGAGGATAATGGTTTCTTTATGAGGTTAGATCTGTTCACAAAGGCTTGGAAGCATTTAAGATAATGAATTGCTTTAGGAGCAACACTTTTTCAAACGATCATGGCTGTGATTCTTTACATGTTCCTGTCTAGCCACAGAAGTATTCTGGACTGGATGCATAAAATAGTAGTTTGGAAATAATGCCAAGCAGTGTACAGTAAGCATTGAGAAAGAACAATTCAGCTTCCTGTAGAATTCCTCATGGAAAACTTGTTTAATATGCCTTCTCAACAACTGAATCTATTTACTTCTTTTAGGTCTCCTGCTGCCAGTGATGACCAGAAGTTTCTACTGCTCCTGGGAGACAGGTAAGTCATTTGAACTATTTATTCAAAATAGGTTGCTAATGGTCGGATCAGCCAGTTGTACATAACCCAGTAATGGTCATCTTCAGATGTATTCCCTGTCTTTTAAAGGAATTAATTCCTTCCAGAATGTGGGTTGTCAGTGTTGGCTTCAGTTTGATTGCTGAGGGTCTGTTATGGCAAGGGTGTGTACAAGCGAAGAACCAAAGAGCTGTTTTTTCTTCCTTACTGGATAATTGAAGCTCTGTAAACAAATGTCTAAGGAATCACAAGTACAGAAAACAATATGGACAAACAGACATTTGAATGAATATTTGTAGCTGAGTGGTGGTATACATATGAGTTAAAGCAAACAGGTTTTATGTACTAAGATCGTTCATATTCCCATTTGTTGCATTTTTTTTCCTGCTAGAAATGTAGTCATGTTCCATTCACTTGGCTGGGGGTGAGCTGAGCCCCAGCTGCGTAGTGGGGTCTGTGGGTGCCTGACTGTGAACTCCKGCTGATGGTGTGGGACTGTGCTCATGGGGCTCTGCGTTACAGCAGCCAGCCCGCGTGCTTGTCCTGTGCTAGTGCTGGGTTAACGGCACTCTGCTCCTTTCGCAGCTTTATTGCCCTCAGAGCAGCACATACAGAAAAGGACAGTATTCCCTATCATTTGCTTAGGAATCAGAGCTGTGATTTTTAGAGASCTGCTGCTTCGTTAGAAAAACAAAGCAATAGTTTAAAACAATCTTAAGTGTGGCTGGTCTGTAAAATGTCAGAGGAGTTCAGTTGACGTTAAGGGGGAGTTAACCTGGGTGGTCAGTTGGCCGAAGCCATGCTGTCAGAATCGGAGCATACCTGATACGAGCAACGTAAATGACTGACAATCGTCCATCCTCTCTAAGCACAAAACATCTGTATTCACATCTGAACAAGTCTGGAGGAAGGGGCTGTTTTACAATTATGGCAGGGCAATGGGCACGCATGAATTTGCGCAGAATTTTTTTAAATATCCATGTACAATATTGCAGAGTACATGATCACTTCTTTTATGTTCGGTTCTGCTGAAGTGATGCGAGTGCTGTGGTTTTTGGTATGAAGGGTCAGACTTCCAGCTTGAGACGGGTGAGACATTGAGAATCTGTTTCACCCCAGTTTCACTAAATATTAAGCTCTTCTAAGCTGTGTATGCAAGGTCAGAATTTTTTGTGGGGCGTTTTATGATTGTTTTAAGGAAAAGTAGTCTGTACTCCTATAAGGCTTATTCAAAGAGGAATATTTCAGATTTCAAGGTCAACTGCTCTCGGTGCAGACTGTGTGTGACATTTCAGCAATGAGTCACAACACTTAGGAWTTCACTGTTTTTATTCTCATATGGCATGTGGCTTGAACAGCTTGCTCCCTGCATGCTATTTTATAATTCTCTGTCCAAACTTCGTATAAATATCCCAAATACTAGGACTTCTTCCTTTCTTTATAAGCCTCTTCTACAATATTTGGTTAATAAGATTTGTGCTTGAGCTGTCAYTTCTGATTACACGTTACCCTTAGTTTATATTGCTTCCTTCCCAGTGGTCAACAGTACGAATGTCTGTGTGAATCTTAATGCACTTCCTTTTTCTTCTAACGTATAAATGTCTGAAACTGATCAAAACAACCATCCTACTTTGATTGTATATTTTATTTCTGCTGAAAGGTTCAAATGTAATGAAAATAAAATGTTCAGTGAGCATAACACAGATTTTCCAGAAGAAACAGGCACATTTAACTTGTTTTGAAAGATGGATGAACACTATTAATTTTGATATATTCTATATATATCTTCTCTCTTGACAATTGATATTTAAAGATTTTGTTCTAGGTTATTGCTGYACTTATGTTGTAGAGTCATTTTACATGAATGCATGGATCAGTAACTTAATCATAAATAAGTGGGTTTAAGACAAATGTAATGGAAATAATGTTTTCTTACCCAGAGTCTGCTTAGTCTCAGATACGGTAATGATCTGGTGGCGTGGTGTGTGCTCCACTTCCATTTGCCACACTGAAGCAGAATATCCTGAGTTGTTGAACTTGTGAGAGTTTTGCTTTAGGTTGTGTTGCAGGAGCCGTGCGGTTTGGTGCAACGCAGTTTGAAAGTCATGACAGGCAGTGCCTGTGCCAGCCGTCAYGTTTTCAGAAGCTATGGCTCTGCCACAGAAGTTATAATGAACATCTGCCTAAATTTGAGCAAAAATATAGATCAAAATCAGAGGGAAATTATAAACAAGGCTGTATACTGAACTGTTCATTTATACTGATGAAAACTTTGTTACTCCTATCTCTAACCATTATCAAGAGTATCTGCATTTAATACTCGGTTTTGATCAATTATGAGACTGTGTTTGTAACTTCTTAGCCACTCATGCCCATTGAAATTCACCTCTGTGCGAAGGGCTGGCTGTGTTTATTAACATCGCAAAAAAGGGGCCCGAACAGTAGTTGAAGAGACTGAGGGGGTTGTGCTGACTGCGCCCACAGACCTCGGCTGCACTCCCTGAGTAGATCTGCACCCGGGAAGGACATTCACTGCCTCACAGGGACTGCTTCTGGAGTAATGCTCAATTCAGTGCGAGTAAGGAGTCATAACTTCGGGTTTACAGTCATAAAGCAGGGCCTCAGGCTCCTTGCTGAAACTCTTCTCCATTGAAATCCAATGAAAATCAACAGTATAAATCCAAACTTCCCTGTGGTCACATGCCAGAGACAGGACATGAGGTGCTGAGAATGATGTGTAGTGCTAGGATTGCCTTCGATCCTTGTGCTCTACCTCCATTTGTCTTTAGTTCCCTGTCTAATTGCCAGCTTATTAAATCAAAAATGAGTTGGGAGTGCCATGCTGGGAGGAAGCAAAAGACCGATGTCTCCTTACCTGAAGGCGGGTGGTGCAGAGCTGGTGTCGGGCATGTTCCCAGGAGATAACTACCTGCAGATACACAGCATCAAAAGGGTTCACCAAAGCTGTCATAAACTGATTGCTTGATATGAATATGGAGGGGTGGGGGTGGGGGAAGGATTTAGAGCTGCTGTGCACAGCTATTCAGAGGTGTCTGCCTAGCCTAGAAGAGTAAAAAGGGATGCTGGTGTAAGATATTATAGGGTATTATTTTTACGCTTTATTCTTAAGCAGAAAAAGTGATAGGTATTGTTCAGCTTGAGCCCTTTGATGCGTACTATTGTTAATGTTAATTTTAAATCCTTTCAAAACCATCTTCAAAATGTCTATTAAAATATTTAATTGCAAGGTGCTTTTTCTTCTTTTCTTGCTTTATCACTCTCAAGTATATTGTTCTTTATCTTAGCGAATGAAGCACTTGCTACTTTGACAGCCCATGCAGGGAAGGGAGACAATCAAAGAGTGCAAGAGGGTAACAGCAGCAAATCATTCAAAGCACTGAGTTTGGGAGGGTAACTCTTGTTTATTAGAGGATTTGTAGGACTTGGAAAAGAAACTGACTGCTTGTAATTCGGAATTAGTACCTGAAAGCTTCAAGTTATCTTTATCGATTGTAGTTGTTGTTCTCAACATACCAGCAGAGGGGGAAGGAGCAGAAATACTTACTGGCATCTAACCTGAAGGAGATTCTCCAAGCTACGAAGGGTGTTTAAGTACCTGCCTGTCATGGACTTTTAATGGGAAATAAATACTGTGCCACTCTCTGGGGCTTTCAGAATTTCCCCTCATACGTTTATCGTAGTTTTCCCCTTTCCACACTCATTGGATTGATTCTAAAAGCTGTGGGAGAGTTTAATCATAGGGCTTTATGAAGCAAAGGGCCTGAGGTTGGTGGCAAAGGGGGACTTGAGCAGCTCTGGGGAGTCAGGGACACAGTCGTGCCGTGGAGCTCGTGCAGGAGATGCGTGCCGTGGCCACGTAAGCCACCTGGTGACACCTGGTGCTTCGCTTATGGCCAGTGCTGAGGCCAGCAGATCTGTGCAGAAAGACCGCCTGCTTTCTGCTACAAAGAGAAGGTCCTAGGAGCAAAAAAAACCCTGTCATTGTTCACGAGATATGAATACCTGTGAATCTGAATACCACCTTCTGTCCTTGCCACCTAAGGCTACTAAGGGCTTGCACGTGTGGGGAATAACACCGTAACTGCTCCGTCCCTGTGGCTGGCTGAAGGGTTTCTCACCATAGAGGGAAGAGGAAAGGGTTTGTCCTGAGTGTAGTTCTGATTGCTGGTGAAGAATTGGTGGAGAATTGAAGGGTAGATGGGACATTTGGGAGAGAGTGACTATGAAATGACAGAGGCTATTCCTGCAGGAAAGGAAGAAGCATGGGCAGCAATTTAAGCGTGATAAGCTCTGGAGAAGGTGACCTCAGGAGGTGCAGGGAGCTGGGAGGTAGGATCCCTTGGGATGATGGTCTAAGGGATGAGAAAGGGCAGGTTCCGAGAGAGAACCGATAAACACACAGCAGCTGAGCATCCTCCTGCACAGGGGTGGTAGGAATAAACCATTAGGGCAGAATCAGGAGCTCCTTTAGGACTTGAAAATCTGAAGATGTGGTACAAAAGCAGAGGCACTTGACAAGAAATGAAGGTGAAGGCATAGCACAGGCATATAATGGTAAAATGAAAAGCCTAAGGCAAATAATGTGTTTCATTTAGCAAGTGAGATAAAAAGCAGGAGGAAGCAGTGCTATAAATACATTAGAAATAAGAAGATAGGAGAGGAAATATAGATCTAGTACTTGACAGAGAAGTGGCTGCTTACAGAAGTGTCTAAAATGCCCTGATAACCTGGTTAATTTTGACCAGAGTGTAGAATAAGGGGCCAGAACAGAGAACAAACAGGCAAGAGTTTATTTGGATCTGGTCAGGACACAGGATCTGAGGAAATTCTCCTTAGAATTAGAAAGAATTAATCAAAACTATTTTTGAACAAGGAGCAATTATTTTTAACAGCTTGTGGAGCTCAGAGAAGGTCTCAGAACTATCAAAATGCAAATACAGATCCTAAATATAAAAGGAAAAATACAGTCCAGTGTATTATTGACTAAAAAGCCTAACGAATTGTTGGAAAGGCTCTGAAATTAATTAGTGGAAAAAAAAATCAATCCATAACACTTAGAAGAGGTGACTAAAATCAAAACAAAACAACCATCATGGATTTGTCAAAAGCATATCAGATTAGTCTAATTAACTGACCTGGTGGGTAAAAGGAGAACAAATAGTTATGATATACTTCGACTTTTGTCTTTCCAGGTAAGCTAGAGAGACATGTCTAGGTGTAAGATGCACGTATAGCTGTTTGAGAAATTTGTTTTAAGTAGTAGCTCTCATTATTTGCCTGCAAATCTGGGAGAGCCCTTCAAGTGAGAGTCCCAAAGGGACCTGTCTTGCTCTCAGGTCTGTTCTCTATTTTAATTAGTGATTTGTATGATGGAGAACTTGTAAAATTTGCAGATGACATGGAGCAGGGAGGGATCACAGGAACTCCGGAGGACAGAATTGAAATAAAAAATGATTTGAAAAACTGAGGAGGTGTTTCTGAAAACCCCAGGCTGAAATGCAATGAAATAAAGTATGAAGCAGTGCAGAGAGCGGGGGGAGTAAGTTGGAAAGACAGAAAAGGACTTGAGGGTTTGGAGTGGCTGACAAATTCAGCATCAGTAAAAAGTGCAAAGCTCTTGTCAAGGAGGGAAACTCTATCTGGAGTGTATTAACAGAAGGGTCATGGGAGAAGAGACCCGGGAAGTCGTCCTGCTCTGCTCTGCTCCGCTGCAGGCGACTCCAGCCCGGCTGCGCTCTCCGGTGTGGAGAATACAGCTGAAACAGGGAGATGTCTTCTGCTCTTTTCTTGTTTGATCGGTTTAACTTACTAGAAGTCTGGACAAGGAGAGATTTATTTACCGTCATTGGAAAGTTTGTGACAAAGATTCATTTTACAAAATGATAACTAAATCAGCTTCAGGAAGATCTGCTGCTGTGTATAATGTGCAGCATCAAAACATGGGTAAGCGCCCACAAACAAAAACAACAAACCACAAGCAAAAACAAGGGATCAAAATAAGGCTAGTTAGTAAAATCTCTTAATTAACTTTAACCTGCTATAACTAATAGTTCATTACAACTTTAACATGTCTGTGACTGCAGTTTTGCTCCATTTCAAAGCAAAGCTGGTCTTCATCACTGGTAACAATGTACAACAACTAGCAACAAAAATTAGCATCTTGGCAGGGTGATACGAATTCATCCAGAAAATAAAAGGGGTGTCATTTGCACCATCTGCTGCACATGAATCAGGAGAGAGGAGAACAGCTGAAACCTGGAGATGTCAATATTGAAATGCTTCTGGGAGGCAAAACGGTGGCCAAGTAAACAGAGGGGCTGCCTGGCCAGCGGGCTGGGACGGCGAGGAGACGTGATCAGGCACGGCCAGAAACGTTTTCCAAACATTTTCCTTCTCACTTGCCTTTCTTCCTTTCCATATTTTAGAAGCATTCCCTTACAGGCGTGTTGTAGAAGGCGGAGGTGTAAGTGTGATACTTCCTTCAGTGTGAACTCCTCAGGGCTCAGAGGGACAAATGCTGCGGTGTGGCTGGTTTGTGCCCTCCAGAGCTGGGCATAAAGATGGTATAAGGGGCTTAATTTCTGCCCTCTGGGGCAGGATGAAACTGTTGCAGAGGAAGAAGTATCAGACCAGTGTAGCTATTTGGATTCAGTTTTCTGTATTGCATGTATGTGTGTTTGCATATGAAGGAAGTAGAAAATACATGTCTGTACGTGACTGAACGGGGCGAGTACATGCRTACTTCAGGACAGCCCCACTGGTGTGTGCAAAACGTCAATGYTTCTGTACATGCAGCCAGGAGAGCATGTGCTTGCTGTACGGGGAGCCTCAGCCGTCGTCTTGCTGAGCTGTATTTTCTTAATGAGTGTGAAAAAGGTGATGGCAGGTGTGGGCTGAGAAGCGTTCATGGGCTGTGCGTGGTACCGTGTGCTCCCGGGCTGGGAAGGAGGCAGAGCGTGAGTGGCGTGGCGTGCCGCCTGCAGCCAGGCTGCCTAATCACCTTAATAGACTGATCAAGCACACATTTCCATCTTAGCTCCCAAAAGCTTTCCCTAGCCAAGTTGGTTAGGAATCTCTGTGCTTCCAGCCCAAACCTACTGAAGGCCAATTTATATTTACCCGTTCTTAGCCAATATTGTCACAGGATTCTTCTCCTGTCCCAGGGCTCATCCCTGGTGTGTTTGCAAAGAACAAACATTTCCCCCCGGAGCCGTCTTTTCTCTGGCTAAACAAGCCAAGTCGTGTTACGCTTCTGTGTTGTCTTTCAGGTCCCGGGCTAGATTCTCTCAATCCTACTTACATGAAATAAAACTTTACTGCACAGTTGGCTCTTTTAATGTCAACAGGACATTCCCAGGGAGAAGTAACTAATCAGTAGGTCTGCTCCGAAGCCCCCAAAGTCAATAGGAATTTTATTTTTACATCATTGCATTCTGGACTGAACCCAGCYGGGGTGGTGATGGGAGGAGCTGGCTTTGAGAATTTATAAATGCAGTTCTCTCAGACACTGAATTCATGTGGGTGAAATTGGGCTTGGAGGAAAACAGATGAAGCTCTGGCATTTTAAAATGTAATACCATTTTCTAATAGTAACTGGCTAGCTGAGT
This sequence comes from Phoebastria nigripes, assembly GCA_035582835.1. Taxonomy (NCBI): domain Eukaryota; kingdom Metazoa; phylum Chordata; class Aves; order Procellariiformes; family Diomedeidae; genus Phoebastria; species Phoebastria nigripes. The sequence goes on from JAYKAV010001588.1 coordinate 1,329,987, forward strand.
TTTGGGCAGGATCTGGAAAAAGACCATAATCATGCCAGAAGGGGTGAATACCCAGCTACAGATCCCCATGGCCCCAGGAGCAGCCCTTCTTTTTTCACCAAAAAAAAATAGTTTTTAGGTGTAGCTGACACCCACTTCTTGCCTGAACTTTTGGCAATGTGAGCTATGGTGAGAGGCAGTGGGCTGGCGACCTCTCCTCTTCCTCTGCAAGCGTGAGGAACTATAGAAAAGGAGTTGGAAACTAGAGAGATGTTTCTCCAGCTCTGAGACAGAAAACCCAGCTGCAGAGGGGAGGCTTTGAAAGCGAGAAAAACCCTGTGCGAGCACTGCTTCGCCAGGGTTAGCATCCGCAGCAGCTGGGGTGCCGTCAGGGGCAGCCCTCGCCTGCCTCGCCTTTTACAGCATGCCTTGCAGCATGTCACCCCGTCCTGCTCGCCGCAGGAGGCTGGCTTCAATACCTGCTGGCGTCAGAGCAAATTTTTCCTTCCTAGCCTGTTTGACCCTCTGAGGAGCTGTCTTTCCTCTGCCAACTGTGGGAGAAGGGGTATATGAAACTTGGCAAATCATGAAATCTATGAAAAATGGAATTTCAGTCAGAAGACTGATGGAAACAACTTTTAAAAAATGTTAAACCCTTGGTGCTGACATTTGCAGCAGGGAAGTTCTTGCCTTGATGCTTTGAAGTGGCACTTTTCTTCCTAAATACTGCCTTATATTTTTGTAGCGAGAGCGTGGTGACAGTTAGCTGACCCGAAAATGAAGGAGAAAAAGTGATCTCATGTGGAATTAAATGTTTATTTGATTGAAACACTGAAGCCACAAGATTTCTTTTTGTGTTTGGCACGAACGAAGTGCAGCTTCAGACGTTGAACCCGGCAGGACAAGCCCTTCTCAGCCAGCACTCGTTTGTGCGCCCATCCGAATACTGACATCCARCCCCACACACGCACGGGGACCTTGTCTTCCTCTGCTCCAGTAATGTTCTTGCCATATCTTGGACTGTACCACAATAAATTAAGAGCAATATTTGGATTTACTCGAGGAACGCACATGTTGACCTCGGTGGGTACTACCTGCCCTTGTGCGGTGTGGCGTGCTGTGCTCCCGCCGGCCGAGCATCCCTGAATCCCTGCAGTGTCACACGCTGCTCCCTGAGGGACGGGGCATTGCAGATGGGGAGGAACGGGCGGATTTTGTACCTCTGGAATAAAATGTGAGTTACACAAACACTCTTGTATTTCATTTTCAAATAATTACCTGTTACACAGACAAAATCACCTCTGATTGAAAGCTAGCAAGGCAAACGGTAACTGGAAGTTGGTGTAATTTTTTTACCGGTTCACTGAACCATTTAAAACAGGTATTGACTTCTACATTATCATAAATTGTTATATACAGTGAAAGAGCCAGGCTGTGGGGTTGGATGATTAATGGTGAAAGCTGGGACTGCTTCAGATTGAAACTTGATATCCAGTAGAATATTTATTTATATTCAGTGCTGTTGGTATTGATATTATTGTTCCTGTTCATAGCTTCTTCCTGAGGAAACCCGTAGCGTGAGGAGATGTACGCCACGAGGGCTGGTTTTATTTAATGCTGAAGTTGGGAATGGGGCAGGAGATGTGCTGGAGTTAGCTGCCTCCTTCCCGTGCAAGTTTTCCCGAAAGCACTCTGGGACAGTATGTGGGATTAAAAATGTTTGGTAGATTAGAAAGCTGGGATTCATCTCCCTCGGCTTTTGCATCCAGAAGTTCAGCCTTTTGTCCTCGGTAGGGACTTTGCTCTCCCTGTAATCATGGCAGGAGACAGGTGAATCACCAGGTGTTCATCCCAGAGTAAGGCACAGAGAGGTGCTCCCATCCTTGGGCTTGCCCTGTTCACAGAGGCATCTTCTCTTGTGCTTAACTGGAGTGACATGAAAGGGTCACTGCAGCTCCCTGGCAGAGGACATGAGCTGCTGGACTGTTTTTACAAGCCACCACTGTTATTTTCTCTGGGGATGCATTACCGCGGGAGAGGCAGGGGTGGAAAGAGCCAAGCCGAACCCTGCGCTCCAGCTGAGCTCTTTCTCCGGCCCGGGAGACCAGGCTGTGCCGCACCCATAGTACTGGGGGGGTCTGTGAACAGTTTCGGCATCTGCTGGTAGCTGACACCCCAGGAAAGCTCTGTTAAAAATACYGCCCTGCTGCTTGGACTGAAGCTATTCCTCCTGCACCGGTTCCTTAGGGATTTGAGAAAAGTCAGAACCATGATCTATCCTCATGTCATTTTAAAATTACTGTTATTTTCATAGATAATTAAAACATTCATTTGCAAATAAGTTTTTTACCTTTTCTTTTAAATCTTTGCTTAAACATACATTTCTTCCCCCAATTCTAGACCTTTAGACCTACACTTTGTTGTAAAATTTGGCATGCGTTTTGATAAACATGTAAAATACAGAAAAGGGGAAGAGAGAAAGGAAGATGCCAATATGACCTCCATCCATAACTGGCAGTAGGAACATCACTCATTTGTGTCTTTTAAACCATCTTAGGTTAAGCTAAGAAGTGCTTAGATTTATTTTTATGGATTTCATTTTTAAATGCTTTCACTTGGAAAATGTTACTTTTAATTTATGATTATTTTCTGTGAAATTCACTTTCTTTGTATTTCCCATGTTTTAGAAGCTGACTGCTTACTCAAGAAAAAACCACTTTGATGTCATGGAAATAATGAACACTATAAAACTCCTAAATAGAGAGACTTTTGAAAACTTTAAATTTTGTTCTCGAAATGGCTGATATTGTTATTGATTTTTCTTCCTTCCTTTTTCACTGCTACTGAAAGTACAAAAAGAAATAAAGGGGAGAGCAAACAATACCCTGCGAATAATAACTAAAATATTTTTATGGGAATTAATCTATCCCTTTTCTAAAAATGAGYGAGAAAACCATAAATAATTCTATGAAACCAGGAGGAGAAATCCCGCAGGTCTGTCCCTGTCCCAGTCCCTGTCCCCGCCGCCCCTCTGAGCGGCCGCCCGCCCGTGCTCAGGTCTTTGGGGCATCCCAGACCAGAGTGGCAATCCCAGTGTTGGGGCTGGATGGTGCGTAGCCTCCGTGCAGTCTTCCTCTTCCAGTGGCAAGTGCCGGGCTCCCAGTGAAAGGGTGAGTTGTGGTTCTGCATGCAGGGGTCTCTGGAAGTGGGGAAGGATTGGACAGGGTGGAAAAAACCACATCTGTAAGGGGGGCAGGTGAAGAGAGATGCCTTGCGGCTGGGTCTCCACTCCAGTCCCAGCCTCAGCCGTCAGTACTTGTCAAGGGATGAAGATGGCCACACATAGGATGAAAATGTACAAATGTAATGGAAATCGATATGGCTGTGTTTTTCCTGTTGTAGGGAGAATTGAATTTCTCAGGCAGGTGGCAAGGTGATGTTGATGACCTATAAAACGACGTGATAAAAGTGACCTCATGGGAAAAAAAAAGCTGCTTGAAACAAATGCTGGTGAGTTGCAATTTCCCCATGAGAGTCTGCCCCGCTGTGCCCGGTTTGGGCATCGCTGCGGTGAGGGGCTGAGCTCTGCACCCCAGTGCTGCCAGTGCCGGCCGGGCATCCCGCTCCCCTCCCGCATCCTGCACGTGTGGTGCGGGTTTGTTGGCATCACGATGCCTTCGCTTTAAATTTTAGAATAGACTTGCCAGTGAAATGTAAAATACAGCAAAGACTATAAATTTGTAAACTTACAGCTGCAGCTGAAATAAGCGGTCAGGTACGTTGACTTCAGTGACCGTTTATTCCAGAGGAATAAACCTGGTAGTAGGCTTTAAATCGCTTTTTGTAAGTTAGAGAAGTTGGGAGGCACATGGAGGGAGGGCTGTTTGTTTTACAGGCGCCTCAGTGAGAGCATTTCATATCATATGGAAGGAGGCCCTGACACCAGCTAACTGGAAATTCTAGCCTATGTTTTGTGGCTTGCTCTCTCTATTTCCCTACTCATATTCTCATGGCTTCTTTTGTGCATAGCTGTATTGTGTGAATTCTGCAAGTATTCTGATGTAAATCTGGCATTTTACTTCATTGAGAAGTGTCACTTTTTGTACACATCAGCCATTTCCCAGCAATCAGGGCAYCTAGCGTACAAAACAAAGCTACTGTTACTGAAAGTGAATAAAAGCTGAGTGCAATACAAGTGTCAGTGAAAGAAGCAGAAGGAATGTTCATGTTTGCAATGGTTTTCAATTCTTATGCAGAGCAGCAAAATGTAGATGCTTCCATGGGACTTCAGACATCGTGGTACTAAGCCGTGCCTTGTAACACGGGAGTTGGTCCCGCTCTCTGGATCCAGGGCACGGGGACTAATCCTGCTTCCCAAACTTCCCAAAACACTCCTGATGCTGCTGGTTGTCGTGGCTGGTGCTGTCCTCAGGGATGTCAGACCCTCAGCCTCCTGGGCTGCTCATTTCCTTGGGTCTTGTAACTGTCTGAATGCCTTTAGTCCTTAATTATGTTACAGTAAGAAAGTAATGTGTTCATGCAGTTGCTAATAGGGGCACCATAATATTTACCCTCTTTAGCAACAGATTTATTGCAAAGTCCTCAACCGTGCTAATTTTTCACAGGGAGAATATGACATTATGCAGGCTCTGGAATCTGCAATGAATACATTTAAATTCATTAATTATGCACAATCCCCATCAGCCCACCAACTTGATTATTGCTATTATTGTGACACTAATGTTTCTGTCAAATTTCAGTTTACTCAGTTTCAAAATCCAATTTAGGATTAGCAGACGTTTCCTTGCCTTTGATTGAAAGTGACCACTTGGTGTGAAAATTGCTTTCAAAATTCTGGTTTTGTGAATGTTATCTTGCAGCACTTTATAAAATATACCACTGTAGGCTTATAGAAATCTGCACATATTAAAAAAAGGCAATGGGTTGATTTTTAAAACAGAAGACAGCTAATCCGCCGTTTTACCTAGCTGTCAGGTTAACCTGAGTACTTCACCCAGTTACAATGGGATGGTAGTCAGCCACACTTTAATATTAAATATTGATGTTATTACAGACTTTTGAAGTCTGAAGATYTGACTTTTTCTTTCATTATTCATTGCGTCCCCATGTTTAGTAGTTTCTCCAGTGATTACAGCTTCCTTACGTGGGCAGGTTTGATGTGACTGGCAAAGRCCAGCTTCGTTGGTCTGAAAAGAAGTGATGAGGAATGTGAAAGTTATGCGAAAGGAGGGAATTTCAAAGGCATCGGTGCTGAAGAGATGGGGACGGTGGGGTGCCCCCATGGCCATTTCTCCATCTCCRTTTTCTACATCCTTTGCAGTTCGGATCAAGAAGCGCACGGCAGCTGAGGGCACCGGCAGTCCAGCGGTGACCGCCCGKCAGGGCCACGGTGCCGGGCACGGCCGTGGCATCGGTGCAGTGCCAAGCACGGCGTTGGGGACCTCCGCTGGGGCATCCCCACCGCTGCCTTGGCCGCCGCAGGGCCCGGCACGGCTCCTCCACCGCCGAGAGCTGCGCTCCTCCTTGCAGGGGTGCACCCGCACCCGGGCACTGTCTTCCGTAGTGGCAAGTTTTAGCAATGTGCTCCCTCCCAAGTTCAAGTTGGCTACTGTAAATGTCAAGAAGAGGAAGAGGTTTCTGCTAAATTATTTTCACTATTATAATTCTGAATCCATTAATAGCCACAAAACAATGTATTTGAGATGATGAATTGGACATGGAGAAATTAATCCTGTGCAGGGTTTTCTCCAGCCACAAATTGTAACTGTCATAAGAACAGCCCCCAAAATATTTTCTATCAGTTCATGTTGTAATTTATGTTGAAGACATTTAATGCTGATGAAAATGTCATTGTAATGGATTATATCACTGCTTATTGTCCCGGCTTCTCATACGAAGAACACATCCTATGTTAATTTAGATGTGAACGCTTGAGTATACACACAGAGTACCCCTCGAAAGGCTGTGTCTTAGCCCAAAGAGGAGGTTTCTATGTAAAAATCCCATAAAAACTTAGCAACTGGAGATCCAGGAGAAGCAAGTCATTATCGGTGCAGGGTTACACTTACTTAACGAGGCTTTGAAAACCTGGTAGCTGCCAGAAGTGCAGGACTTCTGCAGGCACGCAGGTGGTGGGAGGCAGAGGACCTCATCCTCCTCTGCGCTGGTTCGTCTCAGCGCCCAGGTCTGTCTGCCTCACTGATGGCAATTCTCATGATTTTACTGAGCTGTCGAGGCACGTGGTGTGGACTTCAGCTCCTGCAATGACATATTCTGTAGTTACAAAGTTCAGTATGGTGGTGTTGAGGCTGGAGAGCTTTCTTATAAGCCTCAAGTCTGACCTCTTGCAAATTAAGTTACAAAATTCTCCTGAATTTCCGAATCAAGACTATAATTCTCTTTGGCCAGAAATCTAAAGGGAATCAATAAAAAGATACAAAGCAATCCAAACCTGCACGGTTCCTTTTAAGTAGTTCCCATGGTACATACCCCTCCCTGGTGAAAGCAAGTGCCTATTTCTATTCTGGTTTTGTTTAGTTTCTGGTCCCCTGTGCCTTGTTATGCTTTTTACTTTGATTTTAAAAGCTACCTATCCTCAGAAATGCCTCTTCTGTGTAGATTTTGGGCTCAGCCGTCTCTAGGATAAAGTGAGTAGACTGAGATTCTCAAGTCATAACTCTTGAATAATTTTTTGTAACTCATTTCCTAAGTCGTCTTCCGTATTTTTCCTTCAGATTGCATTGGGGAATAGTCCCCTGCATCCCCCTCTCCCACCCAGGCTCGGCGGCTGGTGCGCTGGGGAGATGCTGGGTGGGTTTGCCGTGGGCGCGATGTGAGCCGGCGCGCTGCCCTCGGCTGCAGCGGGCTGTCCTGGGCAGAGCCGGGCAGGCTGGGGGGAGCGCTCACCGGTTTCCAGCACGTCCAGCACGGGATGCCTCCCACACGCTGCTGGGTGGTCGGCTTGCGTTACGCACGCAGGGTCCTGGTGGTGCAGCATCGCCCCACATCGCCACGCGGTACCACGTTCCGTAACGCGCCGTGCCGTATGCCAAGTACAAATGGCAAGCTGTAAAGGCAACAGAAGTTGTTCCAAGCACATCTGTGCTTTTAGCTAATCAGGTGTCCAGAGGGGTCGTTCCCAGTGTAACAGATAGTGTAACGCAGCAGACAGGAAAACACAGACRCAGGTAAAAGCATTTTTGCCTTTTTAGAAAATCTTTGAAATGGTAGAAGTCCAGTGAGATAAAGGATGGCCAGCATTAATCTTACGTTTTACAGTTTGGGGAAAAAGGAGTAAGAATGCAGAGCGACTCGCGAGGCTAAGACAGCATTATTTTCTTCCTCCATTTGGTTTTTTTTTTTTTTTTTTTTAAGGGGCAACTCGCTGTCTCCGTGTAATTGTGCAGCTCTTCCTGCCTATGTGCTGAGACTTACAATACCCTCTGGATGAATGCTATCAGTTTTGCAGCGTGGACTCGGGAGGTGGTCTGCTGCTTCCCTTTCTCCCTCAGAGGTCTCCAGTATACTGTTTATCCTCCCTTTGTGACTCGGTCAGCTCTGCGCCAAACCTCTCAGTAGACGGTTCACTGAGCTGTCCCCCTTTGTACGCCAGCCGGCGGAGGCCGCTGAAGACCCTCTGTCAGTGCGGTTTTCTCAGCACTGCTCAGTACGGTGGTAGAAAACACTCGGCGTGCAGACCACCCGTTTCCTCTCTGCATAGTTTATGGCAGCACCAGGAAAAAACTAATGATGATTGTTAATTATAAACACATTTTTCTGTCATTTAAATAATTCATAAGCTTTTTTCTCATAATTAGCTCCAACCTGTGGCAGGACTGGATCTGCCAGACTCACAGCAGTAACAGTTTTTGTACACACACCGGTGTCCGGAGGGGTCTGTGTCTTAATGTGGGGCAACCCACTCTAAGTTCTGTGCCTCTATTAACACGTGGTGCCTAAATATCTGCTTAGAAGTAGTAGAGAAATGTGTCTGTAGCAACATCTTTTAAGACGATAGCTCAACAGCTTTACAGTTGGTCAAAATATTTTCAGTGCTTGTAATTAAAAAAAAAAAAAAAAAAAAAAGACTATTTTTTCAAGAGACTTTCATGCTTCCCAGCCAGCAGCTGTGAATACTCTCATCAGGTTCAAAGGAACATGTCTGAGTGCTTGGCTGAGTAAAATCTTCATCTAAAAGTACACAAAATGCCCAAGGAGAGGTCTGCAGAGATGGGAATAATTATGCTCACAATTAGTTCAAAGTGTTTCCATTTGCTTTCTGGCAAGGACGTTTCCAGCGTAATCTATGCAGCTCTCATCTCTGACCGTGAAACACAAAACCTTTGGCTATTCTTCTGTGACATGGTGGGGAAAAATAGCGATGCTTTGGGCTTTGCTTAGTGGTAGATGCAGCTAGAGGTGCTCCAGGGCTCAAAACAGCGCGTGTCTTTGCAACGGCAAGTTTTTTCCGTTCTCTGTTGTGTTCACCATACTCTTTTCCTATTAATTTTTTTCCCAGTGTTCCCCGGTTTCTTTGTTTCTTCCTTTCAGAGTTGGATTTGTTTTCCTTTCAGTTGTAGATTGCTGAAACTTTCTCTGGCTGAATTTTAACAACCTTGAAATTTGGCTGAACCTTTGTTTTACTTTGGCTTCTCATTCTGGATCCTGTTTGTAAGGTCAGTTCTTCCCAGCACAGCAAAAATTGCTTTTCATAATAGATTTAATTGCCCACATTTATTTTTTGTTCCACTACTTTTTTACTCAAGCTGGACTAATTTGAAGTGTTGTAACAGTGTCTCTGCACATACAGATTTGACATACAGAATGACAAAACCCATTGGGAAATTATATCCCCTCTGAAACTGAAACATGTACAGTTCTACCAGTAATTCTGTTTCATGGAAGAGCGTGTTCTCTTACAGCAGATACATAGCAGACGGTTGAAGCTATAAAGCGGACAATGTCTAGATCCCAGATAACCATGATGAATCGTCTCATCCATCTCCAGCTGAGCAGAGGTCAAAGGAATCCTTTCTCCTAAGGGAATAGCTTCCTTCTCAGTTAACCTGCGCTGATGTGGCGTAAAAGCAGAACTCCAAAGAAGAGGTGGGGGTGGGCGAGAAGAGTGAAGGATGAATGAGCTGGGCAGTTCTGGTGCAGGTACCGCTTGAAGTTTGCCTGAAAGACTTGAATTCCTAACCGGCCCCCCTCCCCAAAAAAAAGGAGATAATTTTGCGCAGTGAAGCTTTTTATGAGATTTTAAACTATTCTCCTGGGCCAGAAAACAATGCAAGCCCAGCTTTATTGTGATAAATTCTCATTGCTATCCCCAGTCACTAATCAAATGGGACTTATAATTAGGGATTTCTTGAGTTAACTATTAGAGGTGAAGCTGAATCCTTTGAAATGACTGGCAGAGTTTGTCACTAGAGATCTTCCCTGCTGGAGAAATGGCACGTGCGGGATGCACACGTATGAATGTTTGCTTCTGGAAGCATGACTGACTGCAGCGATTTAGCAAGCGGTGTGCTAGGCTGGGCTTTCAGGAATACAACAAGGATATTTCTTTTATTCTCCATCATGAGTTGCCCTATGTTCTTACCGTCTTTTATGTGCCTCTAATGTGCTTTGATTTTATTGATATAAACCTAATGAATGGTGCATGATTTGTGTAGAAGAGAAGAATAATCTCCGTCCCTTTCTCTTTGATTCAGYGCTATGATGCTTTAGTGACAGATCATTAACCCACTTCTGCAGATGCTGCAGAAGCAGAGAACCAAAACACATCAGCTACCCCCGCGCCCCGCTGTCGAACAGCAAGCAACAAATGGGTGTAGGCAGGACCGGGGGGAGAAATCCATGGGCTGGGGATGGTGCAAGCCAGCATCAGAAACCCTAGTGTCAGCAATAATCTCATGATTGAGGTGTTTTTATCTGTACTTCGCAAATACAAATAGTTGATCTTGGTTTCTTTGCCTGTTTTTCAGTGGTTTGCATTCAGGAAGGGCTTTGTATGAAATCGTTGGGTTTTATTTGCACAGTAGGAGCGACAGGGAGAGCGGTTTGATGGTCGTATGTGGAGAAAGGAAAAGCCACCAAGATACCTGAATTTCGAGGTGGAAAGCAGGGCATTAAAACAAAGGTTGCATCTGTTTCCTAAGGTTCGAGCTGACATTTCCAGCCATTCAAAATCATATGGCAAGCTCAGCAGGCCTCCACCATGGACTGCATATAACACATCAGCTACATTTCGCAGGATGCCCGAGCCGTATTCCTTCAGGCTTTGTGCCTGCCGGTCAATTTGGCTYGTCAAAATTGTCAATAAAAAATTCAGGCTGGTGTGAGCAAAGTTAAAATGTTTGTGTTGTCTGAACTGACAAACATCCTGTTTCTTTACCTAACTGATGTTCAGAAGAATAGCAGGTCTTTCAAAACATCCAGAAATGGTGATGCCAGAGGGTCCAGACTGTACACCTTGCTGCTACCTTGAGGCTGATACTGTTAAGTAATATTTTTTTTTTAAAGGGTAAAAAAAGCATTTTTCATTGGGATGATCTATGAGCATTTGTACTGGCAGAGCTTTTTCCAAGCAGTTTCCGAGAACCGTATGTTCTCAGCATTTCTGCTCTTGACATCACCCGAGGCTGGTGCTTCATTTCCAGCTTCCCTGGCAGGCTGTGTAAAGTTACCACATCAACAAATATGCAGGCATGTTAAATGTTACTTTTTGAGCCATCCCTCAGAGCACTCTATGTTGCTAATAATCTCGTATTATTTCGTGATGGAGTGTCACAGAGGACACGCAAGGAGTACTAGACACCAAAATCGCTAGTTCAGCTACCATGCTTTTTAAAGACCAAATAAGTCAGGCCGAGAGTCCCAGGCTTGGCGCAGGGACCAATGTAATTGCAATTAGCGTTTTATCTGGCCTATTGATTCAACCAAAATTCTGGCATCAGTGTTTGGACACTCTTTAATTTGCAAACAGATGCCTCCACCAGCTGCTTTCCCCGTGCAGATGTCTCCACCTCAAAACAGCGGCGGAGAGGTCGTACGAGTCATGGGAGCGTCGGGCTGCCCAGAAGAATTCTAAGGCACTGCCCAGCACTGGATTGGTGAGAGCACACCTGGGGATACGTTCTTACCGATTCTCCCACTGCCGGGGCTCATTCCTGCGGGCAGACCCCAGCACGCCTCGGCGTGTGCCAGCAGACGAGCACGCCTTGCGAGGGACGGATGCTCAGTGGTGACCTCGCTGCTGGCGAGAGCCCCGCAGCTGGATGCCAGGGTCCGAACGCCACTCTTGCTTTCTCGGCCCACAAAATTATTTCTATTTCCCAGGGAGAATAAGGGTAAACCCAGAAAGTCCATTTGGAGACAGCTCTCCATGAAGGGATTGATGCCATCGGTTCCCGAGAGTGAGGTGCCCAGAGGGGTGGCTGCGAGTCCGGTTACGAGCTGGAGCAAGCGCGGGGGGTCTCAGAGCATCAGTAGCAGCGAGAGTCAGGGTGGGCATGAAGCTCCCTGCAGGGTCGGGACAGTAGCAGAGGGACTTCTAAAAGCTGGGAAGCTTCATTATTGACAACTGGAATCAGGATGGAAAACAGGTCTGTGAGGCCAGCAAAACCTACTTCCATTACCTGTATTAAATTCAAATATCCTGTTTTGCTGATGCACTAGTAGGATGCATTTTTAAGAATTTTCTTTCTCTTCAGTCTTGGTTTTAAGTGAGTTTAGGTGAAATGAAGACTTAAATTAGTTATTCCTTTCTACCTTACGGATACATTTCCCTTTTAAAATTTACTTACATGTACTAAGACATCCTATTTGCATCTGATGAATTTTCTAATTAGTTATTTTTTCTCTTAAATCAAACAGTCACATTTTCATCGTCCAAATACAGCCATAAGCAGGTCTTCACAACCTGAAGTATCGCTAGTTAGTGACATTTCTATTTACAGATTAAAATCTCACTTCAGATATAAACACATCTGCCTTGTAAAACCATCCCAATGATTTTTGCTAAGTATAATTTTCAGCTTTTAAACTACAAACATGTTGCATTTAATTCCTTCCAGATCTTTCCAAGTAGACAGCTGTACAATAATAGCGGTGATGCAGTTTTGCATGCTGTGAAATTATTAATATTTTTGCCCGTCTCTCTGTAGTTTTCTTTTGCAGTCACCACGAATAATCTCTGAAGTCTGTACTTTAAATAAAAGAGGTCATTCTGCTTTCCTGCCAACATAAACAGGAATATGATTTGCATGTCTAAATAAACAAAACTGTTATGCATAATAACTCCTGTCAAACAATGCATTGCCTGTTCCGATTTTCAGCTAGCAATTGCAGGATAAATTTATTGACAAATCGAGAGCTCAATCCTGAAAGAGTGTTGGGATTTGAAGTCTCCGCTGAGTTTTCCTGGAGATCTGAAGACCTGAAAGCTGACGAAGAAAAGTGGATTTCTAGAGCAGCCGACCTCTGGGAATCCCTAATAGCACCCTCCTGCCTTGGAAAACGTGTGAAGATCAGCAAGCTGAGGAAGGATTGGCAGCCCTGGGCGGCAGGCAGCCAGCCTCGCGGTGTCTGCCTGGGCGGGAGGAGCGAGCCGACGCCGATGCCCTCGGTGCAGGTGATGGGGAGGGGGAGGAAGGAGGCGCGGGTGCAGCAGGAGCAGACAGCAGGACGGTGGGGGTGTGAGGGCTCACGCAGAGAGGAGGAGGGGTGCTCACGCCGCCGGAGGTTCCACCTGCGTCGAGGTGGCGAGGCTGCGCGAGCTCTTCACGCTGCTCCCAGCCCTGCCTGCGACAGCGATGGTGGTGACTCTGTGAAACCCTGGAGCTCCACGGGAGACAGGCAGAGGACACGAGTGGAAGCGACAGCACGCTTCAGCACGGCGGGAGATTTGTTTGACTGTAGGGTTTCTTCTTCCATTGTAACGTTTCTTTATTGAAAGAATAGAAGTAAAAATAAAAATCCCTGCTAAGTCAAGGGGACATCCAGCCATCGCCTTCACCGGCTGTTACCTTAGGGCAGGGTAGGTCTGGTGAAGAAAGCTGTGTATCTTCTCTAGAAATAACCCTAAAGTAGGAAGAAACTATTTTACATGCCTATTCCCTTGTGCCTTTCCAGATATTCAGGAATATTCACACCATTTTGTTGTTTATCAGCCTAGAAACTGTGTACTCATTTAAAATAAACTAGGAAACCTCTGCTGCAGTGTTTTTATGTCGAGATGGGACTTTTGTAGGCTTCATTGTCATGCAGTGTATGGTACTGCAAAGGAAAAAAGGAGTATGAAGAAATTACCAGTGAAACAGAAGAAACCCTTTTATTCCCATCAGTTTTGATTGAAGGTGGGAGGTAGTGGAAGCAACACAGTAAAAGCTAATTCAAAATATTGCTGCAGATGACAACTCCTGGCTTCATTTTTCTGCAGAAGTAATATATCCCCTTAAAATAAATAAATATTTCTAAAATCTTAGCCCAGTTTATGGGCAGACAGCAAAGGAATTGGAGTGGAAGTCTGGCTGAGCTGAACAGTCTGGAGAAGACTACAGCAGATGAGAGCGTGCCTTTGCAAATGAGCTGTGGGTGGTTTAAATTTTCATGTTTGAAAAATATCAATCTGTTGGGCAAAAATTTGTCAGAAGGCAAAAATTCCCATTTATTCTGCAAGTGTTGACTTTGGAAAATATTGCCCAAATGGCAGGCTTGGCAGAAAGGGCCATGGGTTGGCACACACCAGCAGCCGTGTCTGGACTGACCTCCTTGGGGCAGAACTCCCATTTCCGAGGAGGAAATCTCATATTCCTTCATAAAGAGACAGTTGGTAACTAATGAAGACACAACGCTTTTTCCATTTTTTCCGTACTGAGGTATGGACTTTGGCTGCAGCTCCTGTCTAAGAGAAGCAGATGATTTCTAGGCAATGGAGCAACAAATGGACAAATAGCATCCCTTTTTGTCTACCACATCCTTCCTCCAGTCTCCTCTTGATTAAATGGTAGTCTTGTTGCGTTGCCTAATATAACACATATCTTCTTTATCGTGTCATTTAATGCTACAGAAGGGTGACTGACAACCCCTTTGAAGTGCTCGGTTATTTGGAATTAAATGTAATCAGACTGCATGCATGTTTTATACAGAAAAACAGCTTTGGGAAGTTTCTCCTGAACTTCGCATAACAGGGGAAAGAAAAAGGGGATCATGAAGGGATCCAGGCAGGCTGCTCGGTGGAGTCGTCCCGGGGGGTGCGGGGATGCACTGCACAGCCGCTCGGCACCGGAGCAGGGCTGCGCTGCCTGCTCGCTGCTGCTCGTTGCTGCGGCAGCAGCCAGAAGCTATGGAGAAGATGGGGACCTCCCGGTGTGCTCTGTGCTCTGCTGGCACCGAGTCCCGGCCAGGCGGCAAGGCAGAGGAAGTGATGGGAGAAAGAGAAATACTACTGTTTTCATTCTGTAGGTGGGATGCAGGAAATCAGGTACAGAGCTTCAGGTCCAGTAAAGTAAAGCACTTATGCCTCTGCTTAGTATTAGTCAATATAGTGCTCCTGCACCCAGCGTTAAGCAGGTAATTAAAACCATTGATTGCTTTACTACAGTCTCATGAACCTTTTACTGGAGGCGAGAAGAAAACCCAGCCCGACTGACTATCCCGCTATACTCAGCGACAAGGTTAGGCGTGTCCCCAGCACTGCTGAAGTCCTTTACCTAGAAAAAGGGGTGAAAGCGTCCCGGGGGTGGTGAAGGCGGGTGATGAGATGGCTCGCTGCCACACATCTTCCTTTGCCAGGGCTGTGGCCAGCTCCGGTGAATGAGAGTCGCGGCGTCTGTACCGTGGAGAGCTTAAACTAATTGCCAGAGGAAAGGTACAATTATAGGGACAATTCTGCAAGAAAGTGGAGGAGAGAGGGAAAAATGGCTCTTGGAGAATATACTGACACGGACTGCCAAAATCCATCACTATATGCGTGACATTATTAATAAGGAATATAAACAACATGCTAGGCCATCATGATTGATAAGACAATAAAAATCCTTCTGACAGCTTCTGAGGTCTTGCTGCTGTTGTTAATCGTAGTCAAGCAATTCACTGTAAACGGCTCTCCGTGGGTTACGGAGCTTGCCCTCTATTGAAATGCAAAGCTAAAGCGTGTGCTTATTTCTTTACATACTTAGGAGGCAGCAAACAAGCAACCAGCCCAACCGGTTTAATTTAGGGAGGAGGAGAGTACACGAAAAGCGTGTGGGTTTTCTGTGCAGTTATCAACTGGAACAGGCTTTGTTTTGAAAACATGCATGTCTCCTGGCCTTGAGATGGGCAAAGCTCTTGTTAAGAGCTCGGTGTTGGTTTATTTGGGAGAGCTTTCCTGCCTGGCTGCAGCCTGAGGACTTGCCCGGCAGAGGCCACCGGGGCTGCCGGCGGGTCCCCAGCCTCGGGAGGAGCAGGACGGCTTCCCCGGCCTTGATGCAGTGGGGACGGCTCACGAGTAGTCCCGCTGACTACGTTCAATGCTTTTCTTACTCATGGTCTGAATAATTTAAGGGCTAGCAATAATAACAGTAATTTAAAGTTCTATAATAATAATGACGCTTACTGTGTGCTGTTACTATTTCAATTGTATTTACTTGAAACTTCTTTTTTTTTGCAAAACCCACACACATTTGGTTTTGTTGTGTTGGTTTTTTAATAAAAGAGTGTATTAAATGCATACATTGTGAAACTCTTTTACCTAGAAAGACTATACTTGCTCTGTGAGCTATTCCTGGGAATGAATACATTTTTCTTAAAATTTATTTTTCTGTAAATACTTTGAGACCTCCCAGAACATTAAACCAAGACGCGGTCATTACGTGTATCTGCTGGATTTCATTGTTCCGACAGCAACCAAATGGGAAGAGGTTAAAATACATTGTGGACTTCAAGCTCTAGCCCACTATTCAAGGCTGGGCTAACGCTGAGGGACGGAGTGGAGCCGGTCCCCGCTGCGGAGCTGCGGCAGCCGGGCTGGCAGGGGCRGCAGCGGGCTCGCCGGCAGCTTTGGGGTTGGGGGGTCGGGGTGAGCGGGTGTTGAGCCAAGAGTTGTTCAAGTGTGGGGAACCTCCGTTTTGATACCTCTGTTGATGTGAGGATGAGTAGATGCGGGTTTATCTAGTTGGTGTGACAGGTTCTTAAGACAACCAGAGCTAGATAGTGTGTGTTAGATATTGTGTCTTAGCGGGGCTTTTTCTTAACCTGGAGTGAGTTACCCAGTGAGGTTGGTTGGGTGTGAGAGTGCATCGCTGCTCAGTCAGGTGGAGGCTGGTGGATGCTGCAGCAGTACTGGGACAATTTGCAGGGTCCTTGGTTCTGGGGTTCTCCGAACGTTTCAAAACCCGTGACAGGCACTGATCGCCTGCTGCCACACGAGCCCACAGGCAGCATCCCAGCGCTGTGACCTGGGAAAAGCACTGCCTTATTAAAAAAGCCCATACAAAGTATGGTACTACTAAAAATTAGCACCACTCAGTATTATTTTAGTCAAAAGTCTGAATCAGAATGAGCAAAACATTTGTTCATTTAAATGGGGAAGTAGCAAGAGGTACATTTAGAAACAAAACAAGCCAGATTTATTCTAATGTACTGGTCACTGGCTGTGCAACCAGCTCTGTTCTTCTCTCACCGAAGGCTCTGAAATCTCCGCCACTGCTAGCAGAGAACGCAGAATCTGGTAAAAAGTGTTTGCTTTCTCTCGCTAAAGATCTGAACTATTATTTTCCTGACAGCGTTTGAGGCTCCTGTGTCCCCAGGAATGTGTTATTCTAGCTAAGCATATGGTTGCTATAACTACCAGCCTAGTTTGCCTCTGACATACTCTTCAGTATGGCATATATGCCTGATCTAGCAATGAGCTTTGCACATAAATTCATACCTCCTCCATTATATTTTATCTTTCTGCTTGCTGTTCAAAATTATAATGGCTTATTGGTTACCTCCTGCACAGAATATATATATATATATATATTTATATATATAAAATTTTTTTTTAGTTCCGGATTGGATGATATAGGACTAAATCAGGGGATAAATTAATAAATTAGGAAATAAATCAGACATCATGAGCTAGAAGTAAATGAATAATAAATTAGAGAATAAATCAGACATTAAGACATCAGCAGTGGTCTATCATCTTTGTATGAGAAAATGTGGAATGAATGTTGTTGGATTCTTTTGTTTGGGTAATAGTCCAAAGAAAAAAGCCACATTTGCAAATACCAAATCCTGTTGCGCTTTGCACATAATTTAAAAATCTGAAAATGAAAGAATCCTTTGATTTTCAGAAAAGAGAGGGAGGATTACTAACAATAGTGAGCCTAATTCAAGTTACAAACTGGGCTCCGGTGAAGCTTTCCTTGGGCTTGCTGTTTTGTCAAATTCAGTTTTTACCTGCCAGTAAAAACACCAGGAACATTTTCAAAAGAAAAACCCAAAAAACCAAATAGCAGTTACTCATCTAATTAGTCACCAAGGGCACCATGCTAGCAATATTTACATGAATTCTCAACATAGGAATAATTTTGAGGTTCTTCCAGACTGTCATAGAGTTAATCGTCATCTGCATTGTTTGTTCCAGAATGTTGTTTATCACTTGCTCAGATTTCTCTGGATTGGATTCGCACCCATCACTAGGTATTTGTAAAAATATTGACAAATCACAGACATCTTTCAGATTTGAGGGACTGCACAGCATACAAATTTTTTTGCACAGCCAAATGCTGATGCTTTGGCATTCACTGTTTTACAATTTAAATTTTTTTGTTCTCCAGTCTGTATCATATGACTTATGCAGCCAATAGTGCGTGGTGAGTACTGAGCAGCAAGCAGAGACGGAGAAGGGCTGACGGCCGGGTGCTGCCCTGTGTGGGCATGGGCATGGGCATGGACGTGGGCATGGACGTGGGCATGAATGTGGGCGTGGGCATGGACGTGGGCATGGATATGGGCATGGACGTGGGCATGAATGTGGGCGTGGGCATGGACGTGGGCATGGATATGGGCATGGACGTGGGCATGAATGTGGGCATGGGCATGGACGTGGGCATGGACGTGGGCATGGATGTGAGCGTGGATGTGGGCATGGGCATGGACATTTCAGCAGACACTGGTGAGGAGTGAGAGCGTGAGTAGGATTCAGGAGACATTTGTACATGCAACGTGAATGTAAAAGGAGGCTAGCTCTGCAGTAAGTATTGTCAGTTGGTACCTTACCTGTTGTGGCTCCATCCATGCCAGGTGCTCCTGGCTGCCTGTGAGTGTGGGCAGAATTGTCTCATCTCCAGCTCCTTTCTAGTTGACTTGAAACATTGACCACCGTTCCACCTGTAATGGCTGGACCTTGCCCAGGGTCAGATGTTTGAAGTCTCGGCCAAGCTTTGAAAAGTCTTTAGTAGGATCTAGGAAAACGTTTAGAAAAATATGCACTCTCCCCAGATGCCAGAAATCATTCCTTGGGGGACAGAAGCCTGTAAAAATGAATTTGTGTTGATGAAAAGCCATACTCTAATATGGTGGTGATGATCATCATAGCCTCTGCCTTAATACAGCTTTGACCTTTTGCTAAATTAGTGGTTGTCAATATTTCCTAAGTTAGCTGCCTGTACTTTGTGGCTCCGTAATTTCCTTCCCATTTGTTGATACAGTTACTGGCAGTATATTTCTGCTCATTTCAAAATAGAAACACATGATACAATCTAAGAATTTAACCTTAAAATCTTAGAGGAAAATATCATTAAAAGCAAATCCTCTCTTTCAGAGGTTTCAGCTATGTTAATAATACCAGCTTTAGAAATACTAGCTGAATAAATAACATGACATTAACAGTCTTAAGAGGAGATAACATTGGGCCAAACATGTGGGTTCCTTTCCTCCTTTTTCTATTTTTAGAAATTAGACATGATTATTAGACATTGAAAATTAGACATGAAATTAGACATTTCTAATTAGACATGATTAAATACCATGATTTTCTAAATAGATTCATTACTTTTTCTCCATCACTCTGTATTGCTAATGGTCTTGTCCACACTCTTTCTCAGAAGGACATGGGAACGCAGACCTCTTTCCCCGAAAAGACTGACGTATCAGGTCAGACCTGAGTACCGGCGTAGCTCCGGGTGTTACCCCGGGTGACACGCTCCCCGCCGTGCTCCATCGTACCGGGTCTGTGCTCAGGTGCAGACTCTGGTTTCCCCAAAGTGCCGTTCATCGACGGCCTGCAAAACTGCTGTCGACGTTCCTGGCAGATTGAAGTTGGGTCAGGCTGGTTTTGTGGGTTTTTTTCTCTGTGTGTTTAGTGATCGGCTTTGCACCCCACCTTCAGCGGGGCGAAGTGCAGGAGAGCTGACCGGGGAGGGAAGAGGCTGCCGGAGGYGCCTGCCCTAATTCTGAGCCCCCGCGCGGTGTGGACAAACCCCCCTGTCACCCACCAGGTGTGTATGATCTCTCTGTGCTTCTACACGGATCACTTTTAGAAAAACAAGCTTCAGCCAGCTTGGAAGAAGAACGTTATTTAAGCAGCAGTGTCGCAGGTCATCTCGGGATGACACACCGAGAAATGGGAGTTTGTACCTGCAGGTAGATACAGTACAAATGAGTAGCTTGTTAATATGTGAAACTCTCAGAAATAAAGATGTCAGTGTGGAATAACACCTACTAGAAATGATTATTGTGACAGGAGAGTTGTCTGAAAGCGTTCCATGCTGTTCAGCACACCTCATGTCTCTACAGTTTTACTTGTTTGTTCGCACACACATTCAGAGTGAAGCTGTCAGAGTTGTCAAGCTGGGGCAGCCGTGCAGCGGTAAACCTTTTTAATGCTCGGCGAAGCATGCAATCAGAATTATACAACATGAATACAGTCTTTCTTGGGATGTGTAAATAAATGCACAAAGAATGCCTTTATGTGTAATTCACTTGTTCCTAATAATATTTGTTTGTGTGGAGGATAATAAAGTGTAATCATGGTTAAATTAATAAATGAAGTTAATCCCTGGTATCTGTCATAAATATGGAAAGATTTTGAAAGCTGCTGAATCCAAGGCTTGATTGTAAGTGTGTTCTGCTTGAAACTGGAAGGAAATCTTCCATAAAGGCTTAGACTGACCCTGAGGACTCGGCCCCGAGTTAGGTGAAATGGCAGGAGGCGGTGATGGGGTACCTACACGCTTGCTAAACGGGCCTTGGGGACTTTCTGGGAAGGACGGTGTGAAATGTTTTCCTCTCTGAAGACCAGTCCTAGGACAAGTATTTTGAAAGCTATGCTTTTATTCATGGTTTATAAGGGCAGAAGAGATCCATAAATCATTTATTGTGCTCTCTCTGTATCACAGAAAAGAAAGTCTCATCGCTCATCCCGTACCTAGCCCAACGTGTCTTTGATGGCAAGTCACCTTTCAGAAGGGCACCCAGCTTGGTCTGCAGCGAGCCAGCAGCTGGGAAGCTGCTTCCCCAGGCAGTCCTTCCAGCGCTGGGTTGCCTTTGCTGTACTTCTAATCTGTATTTATTAGCTTTCAGCTTCCAGCAATTGCTTCTACTCAGGCCTTTCTTCATGAGATTAAAAACCCCGTTTGTACCCCGTATTGGAGTGACGGGTTTCTTGCATGAGCAACCTCAAGGTCCTGGCCCGTGTCCCGGTAGGGCCGGGGCACCAGTGAGTGGTGGGTAGGAGCCACCCGTCCGCTTCGAAGACCAAGAGAAGCGCATGCGTACGAACCCCGTCCCGTTACATACACCGTTACTTCTCTAGCGAGCCCATTGCCTGCGTCGCTCCGCGGCAGCCTGGGCACTGTCGTAGGGAAGGAGGCGCAAAGTGAATCCATTTTGCGCAGGCAGCATAGAAAGTTGGAAAGAGGTTTCACTCCAGAAGATTGGGAAGACAGGTATATTCGTCACTAGGATCCATTAAAAAAGGTGCCATGCGATTGTAATGGGCTCTTTCTGGTTCGCTGGAGCAGGCTACTGCCAGGCTGCACGAACCTGAGCTCTGGCGGGACTGCGGAGGCGTGTGGAGCATCCTCCGGAGCTTCTCCGAGCGACAGACTTCAGCCCTTCCGGAGTGACTAAGTGAGAAGTGAGTATCAGCATGAGTCCACGGGGCTGCAAGAAACCCCTGAAATAAGAAAATAAACTGTTCCTCCTTTGAGGATTGTTGCTGTGTATTTCTCTGAGAGGCAAATCCCTTTCCTTGCTGAAGAGCAATGTGAGTGGTGCAGCCTGTGAGGAGAGAAGGGTTGGGGCCTGGGGAGAAGTTTTAATGAGAAAAATGCCATTCAGAACAAATATTACATATAACTTGTATAAACCCTGCTGGGAGAGGAGCCCCCCACCTCCGCTCTCCCTTTTGGTAAGGGCAGGACCCTTCCCAGCGCTTCCCCCTCATTCCTGAGCATCCAAATCATCTGCCTTCGGACTGAAATGCAGTATTAGTACTCTCCATCAGTTAGATTGCTCCCACTGCATTCATTAAGGAAAACACAACAATTGCCAAAATTAAACTTTAAAAACAAGCATGCAAACAACAGCCACCTCACAGATACTTCAAAATTGCTTGTTACCAACAGAATAGCTGTTTGTATGTGTCTTCATACATTGCTCGTCCATCCACAGTTTCTTACCTGCGGGTGTAGGAAAGTCTCATCTCAAGCTATGGAGATGCCTTTAGAAAAAGCCTACGTTGGTATTCAGATGATCAGCAAGAATGCCTGGCCCTTGCACAGACGCGTATTTACAGCACTGTTTGATTTGCACTGAAGATTTGTCATATGCCTATTCTTAGCCTTTAATAAAAAAAACTTTAGTAAGCTGAACAATAATATTTTCAGCTGTTTCGCTTACCGTTTTTAATTGCTAACACACAAATATCCAGATGGCCACAGATACGAACTGAACCAACTGGAGCAATTAGAAGCCCCCGATACCCTGCAGCCTCCTGTTCAGAATAAATACCAGCCCTCCGAGGTTGAAAGCAGGTGGCTCACTTCCTTCTCATCATTTTTCACTTTTGTTTACCTCCRTATTCTCAGATACAGGCCGGCAGTGAAACTGGAAGAGGTAGAAATATCAGGAAAATATGGTCTAGTAAAAAAAGGATTGTTAAGACTTGTCCTCTCCTTGTATAAACCTCACCGGTGATTTGTGTGTACAAATAATAATGAACACAGTAACATTTAAAACGCTTACTCTAATGAATAAGTTACCTGTGGAAATGTGTAAATGCTAGCTTGTGCCTGCTCAGAGGCGATGCATTCTTTGGGGTCTAGGTCATGCCACCCAAAATTTGTCCTACTGATTCCATAAAACTTCTGTGTTTCCAACCTGAGCGTGCCCTCACCTCTTCAAGCGCYGTACAGGGGCCTGGAGCAGGCACGGGGACGTGTGCTTTACAGCTGCCCACGCTAAATGCRTGTCTGCCCCTCCGGACATCTTGTGTCAAATCTTGGACTCGGTGTTGTAACTCTTGTTCTTGTAGTAAAAGTCTGTGAATATTAACAAAACTTCTTGCAGCTGTTAAATCTGAGCAAACAGCACTTTGAGCAAATGCTTAATGATTCAGCAAAGTCCATAAAGGCAAAAATCTGCTAGTAGTTTACTGAAATCAATTACCTGACAGTTGTTTTCTTTTAAATTTACATTTACAGATACTGTATTGTAAAACTGTGGTGCAGATGCTGAAGGAATTAGATGAGCTGGGATTTTGTATGCTAGTACGCCAGCCAGAGGAGAAGTCTCATATTGTGCAAAATTAGCATAGCAAGGGCGAGGTTTTTTCCAAGTTAATTAAGTTATCATCAGTTAAATGCAGATGAGTGAATGTACACAGTAGTTTTCGGCTTTCACTAAAAACTTTTCCTTCTCTCCCAGGTACAGAGGGAGATAATCGCCACGTTGCTGTTAAAACAAATCTTGCTATAATGAATATGGGTGTCATTAAATCCCAGCATATACCTGTACGTGTACATATGTTTATATGTGTACATGCATGTCTGTACCGGGGGCCCACTTTGATATTCTCTATGAGAGTAGGTACCCATATATTCATGTAGATTATCAAAGAGAAACATGATGACTCTATAGTGAAGTGAAAGTACAAATCTTTCCCTGGCTTTTATTTGTTGTTTATCATTTCACAGTACTGAAACAATGGACTGTTGCATTCAGGAACAGAAGCAGAAATTGTTGCTGGACACGGAGCAATTCCCTGCCGGTGACGGTTGCACATGGGGACCTGATGCCAACGAGCCACGGCTGAAACTGAGCAAAGGCAAATGCATAATCGGGGTCTGCCCCGCATGCCCCTGAGCGCTGGCCAGTACTGGGTCGTGGCAGTGTAGCTGGGTTGCTGGCGTGGTCGTGGCGTAGGAAATTGATGTCCAGGGGCCTAAAACTCTGGTGCTTTGCCCATATATCACCATGCAGACCCAGGAAAACCCAAGCAGCAGGTATTGATGGAACAGTAGTATTCGCTGTGGAAATGCAGCCCCTGGATCTCAACCCCCCTCGCTTTGACCTTGCTCCGCTCTGCAATTAGGCAGTTATTCAGCAAGGCAGAAAAGCCTCTGGCTCTCCAGCCTGGCGCTCAGATCACTTACCTGGGTGGGGAGCAGACAAGGGTCCCACTCTTTTCCCCAAAGGTTGTTCAGTATTTCACCCATGGCTCTTTAATATAAAATGCTGGAATGGCCAGAAAATCCTATTGATTTTCACTCCTTTTTCTGGCCCAGTGACTACCTAATTAATCATGTCAGCAGTACTCCATGGCAACAACTGGTACATAATGTGATCAGCTTGTTTTGGTTTCCTGTGTAGACACTGGACCAGTTTTAGGATGAGAAAAAAGATCAGATTTTGCATTGTTTTGATGGAAAAGATGTATTTTTTCATCCCCCTCCTGGGTTCATAAAAAGTGTCTTTTTTTTCCTCACTGTAGAATAGAATAGAATAGAATAGAATAGAATAGAATAGAATGTTTCAGTTGGAAGGGACCTACAATGATCATCTAGTCCAACTGCCTGACCAATTCAGGGCTGASCAAAAGTTAAAGCCTATTGTTAAGGGCATTGTCCAAATGCCTCTTAAACACTGACAGATTAGATTCATAACAGACTGATGGCCGCTTTCATGGTTACAGTAATGAAGACTGAAAATTACATGATCACAAAAGTTTGGTTTAACTTTACTGGAAACGCCTGACTGGCTAATCCGTAAGAAAAAAGAGACTTAATTCTCCTCCTTGTTGTTTGTCTTTAAATAAGTGCTAAACAGGTAGGTAGAGAATCTGGTTTTGCCCTTTAACTAGTTCTCCCCGACAGAAAATGCAAAAATAACACCTGTAATTCAGGCAATCATCCAACTCCTGGAGCCTGGGCAAGTGAAGGAAGATGCACTAACAGACTCCCTGACAGCTGCTGTCGCCTGCTGGGCAGAATTGGGTGACTAGGATTAATTGYCTGGCACAGAGTGGACGCTATTCTGTAGGACTTTCTGTAGGACTAAAATTTTGAGAGTGGCTGACCTGTTAAGCTGGGGTTTCCAAATTCTCAATTCCCTCATTTTGTATTAGCTTGAAATTTTGCATTTCAGAATTTAAAAAACCAACCAACCAAACACCAAGTAATCAGGCATATGTAAGCAGAAGGAAATCTGTCCTTAATGGGGAAAGATACTCTGAGCTCTATCATTAGGCTACCACTTCAGAGTCGCGATGTCAAGTATTTTCACCCTTTCCTGATACTAACCTGTATTTSTTTTCTTTTTGAGTTGGTATTTCACATGGAACATGGTTTAGATGTTTTGTGTGTGTGTACATGTAATAGACCAAATGAAAAGACAAGTGTACATCATAAAACAAGATTACTAGGAGACACGTGACATTAATAATCTTTACTGTTCAGAAGAAGCAAATTCCTATATACATTTGAAATTCAGTAAAATACTAAGAAAACAAAAAAAAAATCTGAATCCAGATTATCTGATATTGTGAAAACCATAAACAATCTTAGCTGTGCTCTTTCYGTGTGACCACAAAAGATTAACAAAAACCAAGTCCGCTTGGGAACTTCTAGAGTAACCTCAGAAGACCTAGGAGAATACTTGAAGTTGGAATTTCAACCCCGTTCAGTATCTACAGCCTCTAAAAGCATATATTGTAGCAATAACAAGAACTATAATAAAACTGTATACCTATTTACATGAGTTCATTGTAGAATCCCCATGAATTTTATAAACATCAAAGAACATATTTACTGCTGGGACACCATATTATTATCATTATTATTATCATTACTATTATCATTATTATCATTATTATCATCTTCAGTTCAAAAGTATTAGCCATTGCCTTGCTTTCATTGCTGTCCCTTGTTTTCTTCATACAGCTTTATACCTGGCAGATGAGCACTTGCTTTACAGTGTATGGACATCTCTCTTTTTTCCAGCATGACCTTAGGATCTAACAGGGCACCTTAGACACACATTTCTCACGGAAATGCTATGATCCATTGAAGATTAAGTGAGATGCCTAAATACTGTTATAATGCTTTAGTAATTACTGTTCTTGCAAGACTGCACTGTGTAAGTCCAGAGGGCAACACAAAATTGTACTCTAGAGTAGGGCAATGAAGAATGGATGCAACAGAAGTAGGCAAGCTATTAATGTCCATATTAATATTTTTATTCCCAGTTAATTCCATAAGTAATCTTACTTGCTTGGTTATACTTCTCAAGGAGTGTATTAATAGTTAGTGCAAAAAAGTAACTTCACCCTTAAATAGATAATTTAAAACTAATTTGGTTGGGAGCCTGAGATTAACAGCCCAGCTGCAGTGAAACAGTATGAGGAGTGAAGAGCTTGAGGTGCCAATACCTTTCCTTAACATCAACAAACAACACTTTTATTATTATTATTTTCTGTGGGAAACTTTTCTTGTGAATATAGCTATTGTGGACCTTTGGAAGAGAGATTAAGTACAGTCGGCAGAATTGCATATAGAATAATCTGGCACATGTCATGTACTGTTGACTCAATATAATGTCGGTTTCTGGAGCCTGTCACCAAAATACATTTGCAAGAAGAAGCAGCGGCCGGGTTTTCTGCCGTGGGCAGCAGGCTGGTTGAACTGTGTCACAGGAGCCCGGGGAATACTTACGTGTCTTGGGGCTCCTGGTGCGGCTGGAAGAGAAATCTGCTGAGGATTACTAAATACAGAGAAACCACRTTTGGCCCCGAAGGTGCAAGCGGTGACTGGGAGGCTGGGGGAGCCGAGCGTTGGCAGAGCTTCGCACCGGTGCGCTCCCCTTGCTCGGCAGCCGGCGGGCAGCAGTGCCGGGAGGGATGCTTTGCTCGTGCCCTGCACAGCCCCTTGTACTCGTTATGGTTTGGTTAACCATGGGAGACGTGTAAACGTGAGTAAAATGTGTTGTTTCATACTCTTGCATTGCAGCCTCTGAATAAAATGTTAGGCGCAAATCCCCCTCGGGAACCCAGTGAAGACAACCCGGGAGAGGTGCTGGGTGTCCCACGGGGTGCTAGGTCGGGCACCGCAGGCACCTGCCTCCGAAAGGCTGGGGCGGGCGGCAAGCCTCCCTCCCTGCCTCCCCAGTGCCTGGCGGGTCCGACACTCGGAGGAGGCTGGTTCGCTTTGCGTTTGTTGGTGAGGAAGGGCCATTCGGTCCGTTCGCTGGAAATGCAGTTGCTTTGAAAGCTGCTGCGGCCGGGGTGCCGTCCCCGGGACTTCACCCCCCGGTTCTGCAGTAACAAACATCGCTCCCTTCGGTCTGCATGTATGAATGGAAACCTCCCTTGCTGGTATTTATGTGGACATTGTGGGCTTGGGAAACTGGAGTGAGTGAAACAGGCTCTGTATGATTTATTTCGTCTCAGGTGATGAATAACATTTCAGGAAGGGAGTTGGAAACTGAGGTCATTTTCTAGGCACAAAAGGCCGGCTTACCTGGCTAAATATCACTCCTAGCTGCTCTGTAACCTTTGGGAATATATTTTACAAGTCACAGCTAAGAAGAAGCACAAAGAGGTTTTCCCTTGTTTCTCTATCCCCTGTTGCACTGTGCTTCTGGCTGTAAAGGAATAAGCCTTGTCTAGGCAAAACCAATACGAACTCCTCAGGGACAGCACATTAATCTCCTGACATTTATATAGACATCTCAAAGGCCTTGGAAAATTGAAGTCCATGCAGAAAAAAAAAAAAAGCTGTATTCAATTAGCCTGAATTTGAGTTTTAGTGCTGGCTCAACTGCGATACCATTGCAGCCGCACCTCCGTCCTCCCGAGGGACGGCCCCGCTGCCCCCGGCTTGCTCGGCCGGCTGGCGCAGGGGGTGCAGAAGCATCCGTCAGCGCTGCTGCGGGGACAGCCCGGAGCCGGCCTCTTCTCTGTGCTTCTCTCACTCAAGGGCATCTGTTTTCTGAATCAGCCTGTGTAATGTCTTCATCCACACTGCCACCACTCAGTTGTATTGACACACTGTGTTGACTTCGGGTATATCTAGTAAGTAATTGAAAGGAACTTGCTGAGCTTTGTGTTTCTTTCTTCCCCCCGCCCCTGGCATTTCAGTTTTTGGAGGTGTTTCAACCTGAGCTTTGTTGCTTGTGCTGCCGCGTGGGCAGTATCCCTTCCAGGAAGGCACCTCTGCCTTCAGCACACGGTCCAGCAGCAGCAGGCTGCTCTGGGCCCTCGATAAAGGCAGACCCTTGATTAAGTAGCTTTTTTGTCACAGCAATTGTTTTTATACATATATGTGTGCGTGTGTACATGTATATATGTATTTTTATATACATATGCACACAGGTATGCACACACACATGGAGATATGTGTGTGTGTATACATGTATAAAGGTATATATACATGATACGTGCCTGTATAGATACGTATTTCATTTCCCGGCAACAAGTACAAGCGTAGCCCCGGGAGGGTTCAAGCTGAAGGCGCGGGTCCCGAGGCGGAGGGCCCCCGTGCGTGCCCCAGGCTGCAGACTGGCTGGAGGCACGCAGGGGCTGGGGCACGGCAGTCCCACTGCTGGGGTGGCCACAGCTCCGTGCAGCCTCAGCCCGCGCTGGCGGGGCAAACCCAGGCTGCGTGCTGTGTCAGCGGGTCTCYGTTGCCGTTGCGATGAGCTCTGTACCACCAGCCTGCAGCAGCAACCCCAGATGTCCTCTGTGCAGCTGCAGTCCTAAAGCCGTGATGTTGAGTACTGTCCTGATAAATGGGTAGAGCCTTGCTGGGGATTTCCATTTCCGACCAGCAGTGCTCTTGATTTGTAACTTCCCTGCAGGGTGAGAATTAATCTGCACCGAGAGAAAGCCCAATGTGCATGTCTGGAGTTGTGGTCATGAATTTGCAGCTCTCCGTGGTGCGATATAGAATGGAGTATAGAAGAACAGAAGAGTTCCCATTGGGAGGGACCTACAACCATCATCTAGTCCATGTATTTACACCAGTGGCATGGGGAAGGTTAACTCCTCTCCTGCAGAGCAGCGGTGGGACGGGCACCCCGGGCTGGGGAGCACCAGGCTCAGCCCAGGGACTGCCTGCCCTGCAAGGGGGTGGTGGGCGAGCGCTGCTGCCGTCCCTGGCCCCGGGGGCCGCGGTGTGCGGCACGACCCAGCCGGCTCCTCAGGAGAAGAGGGCGGTACTAGCATGAAGAAATACAGCCTCAAGTTTCAGGGCTACGTGCAGGAATTACAGGGGAAATTATCTAGCCTATTTTATGTACAGGATTAGATTGTCTGTTACCAGAGATCCCTTTGGGCCTTAGTAATTCTTAAATTAGCTCCATTTTACTGAATTTGTAGTTCCTATTCGATACACTCGGCAGCAGTTGCTAACATGACTTGTGTGCCTCTGGTTTCCATAGGAGAGGGAGGGACTGCAGGTGGTTCTGCACGGGGTCCTCCCCTGTAATCTGCATATCCACATTTCAGGGAGCAGTCCACAAAAAGCACTGGCTGTACTCCACCCCTTCACGAGATACTTTTTCACTCTTTCTAGCCTAAATGAAACCATTAGAGCCTGTCAAATTGGTGGGAAGTGAAGCCGTGGGGGGAATTTGCATGTCATCCCTGCTGAAAGCCTTCTGAAACTTGTCTGTGGATATTTTTACCTGCAAAATCTTTTGCATTACTTCTGATCCCAGCTTGTTCCGTGTAACATTGCATCTCACTGTGTTCAGCGATAGCCTAATGTGATAAGACATAACACAATATGATGCTTTCGAAGTGATTAAATGCACACAAGGTCATAAATTCAAAGCGACACTTCAGAATGACAATTTGTTGTATTCTTTTAAAACACAGACCTGCTCATGAGCATCGCTTGAGCCAAGGTGCTGTTGTGCTTGCTGTTATCTGTATGTTCCCAGGGCTCTGCTCATCCCCGAGACTTTTGTAGTGCTTGTGCGTTTGGCAGGATGGAGCATCCCATTAAAATAAGCCTAAGGCAGAGATACAAGTGTCCTTTGTGTGGCTGAAGCAGCATCCCCATCTTGACACCTTTTGTCCAGTACAGCGCTCCAGCTTTTGTAAGCACGCATTGCAGTCTAAATACTCCCTTTCACGTGCTTACTCGGTAACTTTGACAGTGTGTGACACAGGTCATTAGTATAATTGAAACAAAATGATGTCTTCCTTTAGTTGCATTTCAAAGAAAAGAAGATGAGAGGTTGGAAAGTCTTCCTTGAAGCTGAGGGTTGTGACTTCTCTCGGTAATACCATGAGCCTTCTCTCATATGCAATGGAAATGTGTTATTTTCCCTCTGGCTTATGCCCCTTGCCAAAGATCGTGTATCCTTAACCCACCCTGTTAACCCAGACCATCGTCCCTGGGCGAGGGCTGCTCTGTGCTATCGCATTATGCAGGGCCAGGGCAACCGCAGTGTTTCCTCAGGACCTCGGCGTGCAGCGCCGTGATGGACATACCCGGTCAATGCATCTTGCCTGCGTGAGCGTTGTGGAAAGTTTGAAAGCAAACCCACAGGGTTAAAGCGGGATGTTCCCCCAGGGGAGGCTGGGGACGCGGCGGTGGCCCGGGGACATGCCCAGCGCACCTCCCTGGCAAGCACGAGTTGTGCGAAGGACTGCGGCCGTTGCGCTGCGGTCGTTACACGGGTGCCAGGCAATTACAGCTGTGTGCAGTTAAAGTTGAGCTCTGTAGCTACAGAAATTGGAGGGAGGGTGACGGGGGAGAGATGTGTCCTGGGTTGGCTCAGGCGACTTTTCTTCTCTCTCCCAGCCCACCTGTAAAACGGGGTATTTCTGTTCGGCTGCTGGTTGCCTGTCACGTCTATCCAGATTATCACATATTTGGTGCATAACCTGCCTCTCACTAATTCTTTCCTAGACCTCCTTGAAAAAAGGGGCTTTTATTGTAACGTATAGATTCAGTATAAGAAAAAGAATCTGGTTATATAATTGTATGGTGACAATTTTAGCTCATAGTTAAAGATCATTAACACAGGAGGTAATTAACCACGGGAACAACCTGACAGCAGAGTAATGGATTCTCTGCCTCACCCTGTTTGAAGTCAAACCCAAATGTTCCTGGAGGCGAGGAGAGGGGTCTGTCCTGGGGAGGAGCACCGGCACAAGCCGGCCGTCCCCGGAGGACCAGCCTGCTGCGGCGAGCCTGGCATGGCTGCATGCTGCTGCCGGAGGGCTGGGTTTGGTTTGGTGGCCCACCTCGGACCGGGTGGTCTCGTCAGACYATGAGCTGCATGACTGGATCCAGCAGCCTTGCTGCCTCCTCTTGAGGTCAGCTCTGGGTTTTGCGGTACGGCAGGGTTGTGCACTTTATGTACAAACCAATATTTTTGTTCTTGCCACTTGGCACAAAGAAACCACGCTGCGTGCTAGCACCTTGCCACCATGTCCCACAACATTTCAGTAGGAATAAGCCTCAGGAGGACAGCTTCATTTATGTTCAAATATATATCCCAAAGGACATTATAGGACAATACAGAGCAATGCAGGACTAGATCTTCCACTGGTGCAACGTGTAATATCCCCATTAACTTCAATCAAAGCAATGATTACTGGAGAAACCACGTAGAAGGACATCTCGGTACTGATCATGCTCATCATGGTGAGCTGAAACACAGGCTGGCTCTTAGAAAAAGAGTAACTAAATCAAATTAGCATTCTCATTTTAGATTAGATTAAACAGGAGACATGGAAACAGCTGAATTTTTTATTTCAGATAGCCTGTCTCCCAAATAAAAGCCATTTGAGATATTTGCTCCATAGATGTTCAGATTTAAAATAGCGTCTGCAGTTTGGATGTATACTGTAAGAACCTGGCTGTGCTATGTTCCTTGGAAGAAAACTTTCTTATTTAGTTCTTACTTTGCCTGAYCCACCCCCAGAAGAACAAATGTCATCCTTATTCTCTAGTAACTCTTCTGCTCTTCTCACTTGGATGGGTCTGCAGAAAAGATACGTTACTGTGGTAAAGCCACCATCATGCAAGCCCATGGAAAGAATCCGTTTGGACATAGAGTCGTGGAGATAAGCGAAGCCAAAAGAGGCAAGGGAACTCAAAATGAAGCCTGTTGCTTTGTTGTTTATCATGCCTCTTGTACCTGAACACCACAGGGAATCCTAGAGCAGTAGCTGGTGTGTAAGTGATCTGATGTTCTCTATGTGATTTCAGGTAGCTAAGCTCATTGTGGATTTTGCACTGTGCTATGTCAGCTCAGTTCCCAAGGGGCAGGGGTGGGCAGATCTTGTAGCCTGGTTTCCAGCCAGGATCTGTTGTTGGCAGCATGATCTGATAATCTTAATTTACACAGCTAATTCTGGCTGGGAATCTAACTGTTTGTTGTACATCGTTTAGACTTAATATCACAGCGCCTCTACGAAGCAGGCAAAGGGCATCGTCCCGTCTGTTTTACATGGGAAGTGCAGCTGCAGGTCTGCTCCTGCTCTCACTCAGCCTGGGGAAAAGCAGCAGTGTGTCCAAAATCTCTGCAGCAGATTTACCCCAGCATTTCCCAGTGGTACCTTGCCTGGGAGAAGGGTAGGGGTGAAGGATACCTCTGTCCAGTCCTGTCCTTCTCTTCCTTCCATTTTAGGCATCAAAGGATTTACCTGGGTAAATCTTTTTCACATAAAAATCTCAAATGCTTTCTGTATTCTGCTATATTTCTGTATACCTTGCTATTCTTTGCTGCACAGTCATATAGCCAGGGTTAATGTGTACATGTCGTCAGTGAGGGCAGGTGGGGAGCAGCTGCTGCGTGCAAGGTCCTGCACCTCCTCGCTCTGTCTGCGCCCCATCCGTCGGTCTGCCGATGTGTCGTGCACCACCAGCATCCCGCTGCAGCTGTTCCTCACCCACGATCTGTTTCGGAAGACATGGGCACGTCTCTCTTTTCTCCAGCAGCAGAATAAATGCGGACTGATGCAGGGCTTGCAGCCCCCAGCGTGTCGCTGGGGAGGGCCATCAGGATGCCCCTCAGCCCCCTGGGGCAGACCCTGCCCGTGGGTATGCGGGTCTGGCTCCGTGTCTTCCCCGGGGCTTTTCCTGTTGTTTCTCCCCATGGGCAGCAGTTGCTCCATGAGTTCACGTGGCACAAAGGCACGCTCAGAGAAGCTGAACATTTTCTTTACATCCAGCYGGGACCAATATTTTTACTGTTTGGAAAGGAAAAGGTGGGGTTTGCCGTTCTGCAGCATTCAGCAACCACAGTCTCGGTGGTGCTGGTAAACCCACTTGCTTCACCTTTCAAGAGGCCAATACCTAAATAAATGCCCGGACTGGAGAGCCGTGCCCGGGGCTGTCAGTACGGGGCAGCCACGGCTACCGTCTGCGGTGCCGGGCCGGTGGCCGAGCAGTGCCGCGGGAGGGTGGCCTGCCCCCAGGAACCCACCAGCCGCTCGGTGCGGCTCCGACAAGAGGATTAGTGGGATTTGTAGTGGCGCCTTAATCGTATTTAGAATGTAGATTACTCCATTTTAAGTAAGGGGAGGAATGGAGCAATTTACATGTGTTTGTACATTTAGCATGAATTATGCAAAAAGGAGAACATCCCTCTCAACCTTTTGCGCACACGACCTGCATTTTGTGCACGAATTGTGCCGTGCTTGCAGGGGGAGGCCCTCCGTAAAATACAAGGTTATTCAAAATAGTCTCCTTCTTTCCTCATCAATTTACCTTTCTAAATACATTTTAGCTCATAATGGGACAAAACCTTCCATTTGATGAACTTCAGGTTTCTGCTGGACTCTTTCATCCCCGAAATCTCTTTTTTAAGCCTGGAGCAGCCCGTGCACTAGCCATGCCGAGTTTTTCACATAACGTCTTGGCAGAATCTCTTTGCTTAAAAATATTTCTGCATGTTTGCATTTATTAAAACAAATAAGTACCATGAAATCTTTGTTTAGTTAGGTTATGAATTACTTGCTTATTTTGTTCCATATTTGTGCAGCTGCCAATATTACATATTCGTAGTTGCGGCTCAGACCAGCTTGTGTCATTCAAGTAAGTAATGCTGGTAAATTTAATTAAAGAAGTTAATATTGGTTTTGTCATGATCTGACATGGTTATTCCACCTACACTGCAAGGAGGAAGCTGGTACCAGGCTTATAGGGGAGCTGAGGGACCGTGAGACTGAAGGCAGCAGAGGAAGAGCATGGTGAGACCTCCGCCGACTGCCGGTGGCCGGGCACGTCCACTGTGTCCATCCAGAGGGAAACATGAGTGTGTGGTACCCCCAGCGCTGACAAATGGCAGGACACTTCTATTGCCTTGCCATATGAAAAGTGGGTAAATATTACCCCGGTGTGCATTTACATAACGATTTCCTTGTGCAGTTTGCTGACAAGGTGTGAGAAATAGGCTGTGGTAGTAAGACAAATTACAAAGCAGTGTGATCTCTAATCCCAGTTTGTGGGCTGTTTATAAACTGCAGCCACCTTTCATATGTCGGATGTATTTCATTTTTGAGGGTTGTAATAGCGGTAAATAATTTGTTGGATTTATGCAGGTAAAACTGCTTTGGAGTGTTCAGGGGAAAAAAAGGAAAAGGTAGGAAATCCAGCCTGTTCTCGTTGGCTTCGTTTGTTTGGATTGCAAACTCACTGACTCAGGACGGGACTGTCTCTCATTCGGYCTTTTGATGACACGTACCAGACTGGTGGTCAAATGGGACTAAAAAGTAGAGGCTAAAGCCTAGAAGCAAGGATTTGTATTGCCTTGGAAGGGTGTTGAATTGGTCCAGGGAGCAGAATCTGGAAATTTCTGTTCACAAAATAAAAATTCAGCACTTTTTATTTCTTCTGTATCTTCTTTGGGTACAGAATGTATCATCTTCCCCAGTAATACAACTTGAGGAGTCAGACGCTTTCTTAGCAAGGTCACTTCTCTGGGCTGACAAAAATCATTACTTTCAAGATGAGGCTGGTTTGCTGGCTTTGATTCGGGCTGAGGAAACGCTCGCAGTGCACACCTCCTCACCTGGGTACCCAAAGGAGGCTTGAGTCTGTAGTGAAGTATGATGTCACTGGGTACGAAGAAATATCAAGGGTATTGATGCCACAATTAGGGACATTATATGCTTGATAAATAACCTGTAGGGGTGCATACAGGAAATTCTTCTGCTGTGTAAACAAAGTCAAATTCAGATTAGGGGAAAAATGGGCATGTCGCAGGTGAATTGTTTGTGTGGTTGTCGCCAATGTTTCCCTTGGACACAGTTTCTTTTTCAAAATTGGGTAGAGTGGTTTAGCAGGCATAAAAGTAATCCAAAGCAAAGTTGAATCAAGTTCACAAGCAAAAAAAACCAACACCTCAAAGGCTTAAAATATAACCACAAAAGACCTTCTGGCTTTATAGCAGTATAATTGAGAGCATGTAATAATCCAGTGACAGCATGACCAAAATAATACACATTTAAAACAAAGGAGAGAGAATGAGCGAAAAGAAAGAAAAAATTATGAGATAAGAGACTTTACAATCATTGCCTGTTGTTTTTGTTGCCGTAGTTGTTTTCCTCCTAGTACCATTAAATTATGTTTATACTGGATTATCGTAAGGAAAAAGGTATCGTAAAGTTTTATGATGAGAGTCTTTGAGAGGATAAGTATTTGCAGGAGGCTGCTGTTGACTGTCTGAGCAATTCATTTCGTGGTGGTTGTCTAAGAGGACCTGCTGATAGAATTGCTGCTTGTAGGAGGATGTCAGGGAAGTCATTTCAGGAAGGACGGGCAAGGTGATACCGCCAGGAGCGAGAACCTCTCATTCTGGGTGAGAACGTAATTCGTGTGCACCTTATGACTTGACCTCATCAAAGTGATGTAGCTATAAATTATTAGGAAGATTGATCTACCTGTGAGCTTTACTGATCACTTGCCCAGGAGACGAGGCCCCAAAATGCTTCTGCAAGTGATTGTAAAAGCTGTTGTAAAAAATAACTGGCAGTTCTCCATCAGTCATCCATGGCCAATAACAAGTTTCTTATCACAGGACTCTATTTACTGGTCAGCTCGGGCTTCCTTGTGAATGATCAAAGATCACTGCAAGGTCGCAGTGGGGTAATTGAGAATTACTGCTCAACAAAGACCTACCCTCCGCTGTGCCTCAAAGGTGCATATTGCTCTTTAAACCATGCATCATCACGATCAATCATATGATAAAATACATGACACTCAGCTTCCTAATACCCTTGAGATTACCAAGGTAATTATCAAGATAATCAAGATTGATTTGGCTGCCCTTGTCCTAATGGCTCTTCTCCTTCCAGTCTTGCCACAGAGGGTAGGGATGCACCTTCAAGCATAATTCCAGAGGTGCAGCCTGATGGGGATGTGAAATGCTGACTTTAGGGGCTGGTTTTCTGCACCACTTGGAAGAGCTGAAAGTTAAAGACTTTAGAAAGCATAAGGGTTTTTGTCTTGGACTCAAATACATATCATTGTTCTGCCCAGGAGCAAATGGGGAGGTTAAGACAGTAGTTCTGCACAGGGACAGTCTGGCAGAGAGCAGCACTCCAGCAAGGATGCTTCATGGGTGGAGGAGCCCGTTCCTGTGGCAAGCTGCGCATTAATGCCAGCGGCTGTTTTCCTCCCAAGATCCCCGCCACAATCCCAGCAGTTAGCACGTGAGATTGCAAGCGTCGAATGGGACAATCTCTGTTTCTTTGAAGGGCAAGGGTGCAGCAGGAGATGTTGACTGGGAGATGCATTAACTGACCCAGGTTTTGTAGTTGCTGTTTATTCTCTGAGAATCAGCGAGAACTAACCACATTTTTGACACAAAGGTAGATCCCCAAAGTAGGATGAGAGACGAAGGAGTGGCTTCTGCAATAATAAATGCAATCTGAAGGCAATAGTAAGTGCTGAAAGGTTGACCAAATCTGGGAGTATTTTTATAGGCGGCATCTATCTTCCAAAGATGCAATCAGGCCCAATTATGTAAATCAACATGTTTAGTGGTAGTTTTCTGTGATGATTCAGAAAATAAATGCTAAGTCAAGTGAACTTTGAACAATAGAACTGTCTGTCACATACTGGGTTTCATACTTGCAAACTAAGCACATCTATGAGAAGAAAAAGTGACATAACCTCGTCATGCCTTTACGTTTCATAGATAGCATGTATTTTCCTTTCCTTAGGAAATTTTCTGCATTTAGGAGATTTTCTGCATTCCATAAACGGCAATTAAAAATTTCATGTCTTTAGTTATTTTTCTTGCTTCCATTCTCCATTGGGCTGGGACAACCACACAAGGAGTGTTAAGGTTCAGAAGTTATTTCCATTAATAACACATGGCCAGCAGTTAAATCATGCACCCGACTCGCAGTGCCCTGCGCACACCCAGGGCACACCGACAGTCCTCGATTCCGTGAGATTACGGTTAGTCCTGACAAAAGATCATAGATAAAAAGAATTAAGGTTGATTGGCACTGTACGGACGGGGCTTATCCCACCCAAATAGTGTTAAAATTTTGCAGCCTGCCTGATGGGGGAGGATTTGAAGAGGGCGGGAAGGAGGCTGTGCGGGAAGCCTCGCGAGCGCTGCTCCGCACGGGGGTTCCCCTTCTCCATTCATTGATTCCGCAGTGCCCATTTGTTACACACACGAGGCGTCTTCAACAGGTCCCAGCTAACCGAGAGGATGGTTCGACCTCCTCTAAAGCAGGTCTTTGGGCCTGATCCTTATCCCATGGGAGCTGCACTGAAGTCGGTGCGTCTTTACTGGTGTCACTGGCAAAAGATCAGGGCCTCCACACTGGAAAGTCATGAAAACAAACCGGGTCTGCTTAAATTTGAGAGAAATTACAGAGTGTAAAGGATCAGAAAGGAAAGAGAATTTTCTAATAACCTGGTTGTTAAATTTCACTTTTGGGGTCAGAGGGCAGATAACGGAGGTTGAGAGCAGCATCACACGTCCCACAGAAAAAGACATTGTTTAGAATTGTCCCGTTATTTCCAGATTTCCCCCGTGAGAACCATTTCCACGGACATAGACCTTTTTCTACCGAGTCCTTTACAGTGATGAGCTCCCCAAAACACCATACGATCAGCTTTCAAGAATGATGCCTGTAAAAAAAAAAWTTAAAAAATTAAAAATCCCCCTGCAACTGCAAAGACTGTGAACTTAATTTACCAATGCAAACAAGAGAAGCCTGCCAAGTTGCCAACATAGTTATCTAATTTGTTGACACAGAGATCACAGGCAACGTTTTATTTAGTTCTATACATCTGCATTTGTTTGCCATCTGATCAGGTCTATAATCCAGCCACTTCTGCATCAGGGAAAATTGCTCTGTGTCCTTCCCGGTTCCCTTACAGCAAAGTGCAGTTGGGATGTTTTAAACTCTATTTCTGACTCCTTCCGATGCCTGAATCTGTTGACCTTAAGGGCACGTTGTGAGGGCTGTTTGCTTTCAGGAGCGCTTGGGGAAGGTGACCGTGGGTGGCAGTGAGATGTGGAGAGATGACGATGTTAGTTTGAATATCGGGGTCCTCTGCGCTTTGAACTGGGGATGACTTTCTATGTGATTCTTCCAAAGAAATCTGTGTGTCTGTGAAAGCTTGACTGGAGCCAAAGCAGCCGGGTCCAGTGATCGGGCTCCTGGCTTTGGCTCCCTTGTCACGACCCTGCTCGTACCCTGCGCTGCCCAGTGCAACCCGGGACCTGGGAAACTATCCCAGCCCCTTAATATTTTGCCCAGACACAGTCAGGGGGGTGCGTTCCCTGCCCAGGAGAACCTCCCTCTCACTTTCAAAGTTAATTGACCTTTTCCTTTTGCTCTTCCCCGTCCGTCTGCCCGTGCCCGTCCTTCTGTCGCCACTGTCAGTTCTTGCATCTCGCCAGGTCCAACACTGCACCACGCAGACCCTTATACTGAAAATCCCCCAAACTGTTCAGTCCAACTGCTGCCAGAACTCTGTGAGTATCCACACTTTTCTGGCATGGAAATGGGAGATGGGGAAGAGCAGAGAGGTCACTCGGTCTCCTACCTATTCCTGAGGCAAGTTTACCTTCAAGAATCAATTTACCATACTCATTTCGTGTGTGCTCAGATGACATAAGGGAGTGGATGTGGTCGTTGTGTCTCAGGAAGAATCTCATTTGRCATTAAAACATTGTGATCTTAAATTTTGTCTCCCGACCTCGGAATAATTCTTGTGTCACAGTGATATTTTATTCTTTTCCTGATTCTCTCTCATACGTATCCTTTTGGTGACCTCTTTAAAATCGTCACTCACCTATGCCATACCAAATTTACTCCTTTTAATCTTCCTTCATGAGACAATATCCCCAGTCGCTAAATCACTTTGTTGCTTGTCTCTGAATTCT
Source organism: Phoebastria nigripes (assembly GCA_035582835.1). Classification (NCBI taxonomy): domain Eukaryota; kingdom Metazoa; phylum Chordata; class Aves; order Procellariiformes; family Diomedeidae; genus Phoebastria; species Phoebastria nigripes. The sequence goes on from JAYKAV010001588.1 coordinate 1,368,840, forward strand.
CTCCAATTTGTCAAAATGAATGGCTCCTAGCAATTGGTGATGATGAGAGGATAGAGAGTGTATTTAATCTGACAGTTACTTACTCCGCTGAGAAAACGTCTTTGTTTTCCTTTTCAGAGAAACAGGGCTTTACATTTTCATCGCATTAGAGGCACAGCTATCTCACATACTTACGGGACGTTACAGCAAAATGCACCACTGAAATCTCTTGTTGGGTGACGAAGCTTGCCCAGCATGAATCGCACAGCCTCCGACAGCCAGCAAGGAAAAAGAGCATGGAAGTCTCTGATTTGAAATCTCACCTAAGCTGGCCTAAATACTCGTTTGCCGGGGAGCAGTCGGCAGGAAGGATATCATTCCGAGCTGCTTCGTGTGAGTGGTGCAGAAGGTGACACAGAGGCGAGGGGCTCTGGCTCACCTGCCAGCCGTAGTGCAACCCCGACCCTGTAACCGATCCAATGGAGTTTCGACTTCCCAGTGGGATACGGCGTATTCAAGAACTCTTCCTCTTACGGCATGAAGCCCAGCAGGGTGCTGTGAAGAGCCTTAGGGCTTCTCGACGGTCCTTACTCATAAATGACCTCAAATACTTCCTCCTGATACCCGAGTAGTGTAGGAGAGTCCCCGAGTGACCTCTGCCTAGGACATATCTTCCCTGCTTGGGTTCACCAGAAGCATCCCAGCACGGGGTAGCTGCATGTTATTAGTAGATATTAGTTCAGGTTGTGGAGTGGTTGTTCATATGAAAAGCTGTGGTAATATCTCAGGTTTTTACATAATGAAAACAGATTTTAACTCTATTTTCCCATTAAATGTTTGATAAATGGAGTCTTATGTCTGCACAATATCTTGTGTTTGAAAGGCAACATTTGTTTGGACTTCCTAAAGCAGGGAATTTATTTTAACAGCTCATTTCATAGCACTGAAATATTATTACTACTACTGCTAGTGACAATAGTAATATCACTTAATTGTTAAAGTGCCTTTCATCTTCCAGAATATCAAACTGTTACTTAGACTCCTCCACCCTGGAAAGCTTCCAGAGTCCCCCACCACCTCTATGCTGCGTTCTGAGGCAGAAAACGAGAACTGTGCTGTCCAAAGAAAATGGCATGGGAGTTTCACATAGAAAAAGTGAAAATACACCTTGACAGCGCCTTTTAGATAATGGTTTAGGAGATGCAGTTTTAGAGTTCTGCTGATGTTCGCCTTGTTTCCCTTTAAGTTGTTTATCTGGTAGCTTTAAGGTTTACTATCATCTACCCTCTTCTTGCTGTACTACAGTGATACGTCTGATGGTGTTACTCGCCACTTACCTATGACTCCTGTGATACGTTCAGTCCCCTGTGCTCTGCTGCATGCAAGAAGAGGTGAAGCAATTGGGGCAGGTCTTTGGTACAAATATATTGCCGCTCCGTTGATTACTTGGCTGAGGAATTTACCCTGGCTGGAGTCCTTCTGGGCTTTCTTTTCATAGCCCAGTGAAGCAAAATCCATTTGTTTCGTTGATGCTTAGGTTGGACCTAGGTGATTTTCCAAACATCTATTAAAATACAGCCAATGCCTTTCTCTTCCAGAAGACCTCCCTTTTGCTCTGTGATTGGAATGATGATGTCAGACCGCAGTATTTAGGATTTCCAAATTCCCTGCCACAAAATAGGAGTGAGCTAATCAGAAGGACAGACAGGCTAATTACTGCAGAGAGAGCGCTTCTATTTATTCCCAAGTATCTTGTTAATCAGCAATAAAGGAAAAGGAAATAGCAAGAAATTACATGGCAGTTAAGTGAGTTTTTGGTAAAATATATATTCTTAGATTAAACTAAGTGTCTTTGAATTATGAGAATGTAATTTAATATAATCCATTAACAATATGAAACTTGAATCCTACTTCCCATCATATTTTCAAGAGTAGAAGTAATGAAAAGTTTAGTGGCAAGTAGGTAGTGTTATTAGAGACCTAACTGCTCAAAGGTGGAATAATATCCACCCAAATATTTTATTAATATTTTAATTATTAATGTCACAGTTGAAAAAGGCTGGGAAAGAAGTGCTGGGCAGTTTCTAGTGAAGTCTAATGAAACAGGTCACGGTCTGACACATGAGCTGCAGTGAGGTTTATTGGGATAGGAGTGGGAGCAGAATCTGTCCAGCAGAAATAAATGTATAGAGCTGCTTGTTCCTGTTCTGTGTGGTTGTACCACAAGAATATTTATACAGACATCAACATTAATAAAAAGCAATTACATTTTAGCCAATATCTGATCCTTTTACAGAAAGAGATCTGAGAGCAGTAAGAATATTAATATCCAGGATGGGTGGCAGGGGTGGCCCAGGAGCATCCTGCACTGCCTGCAGGGAGAGGAGGAGGAGGAGGAGGAGGAGGGCTGTCCCGTACTGTCGCGTTGGCTAAATCGGGATAGACAAGGAGCTCTGTTCGTGTCCGATGTCCGCTCTCCAGGGATCTGCTGGCCCTTACAGGAGGCTTCTTGCTGGTTGTGCAGGGCTTGAGGAAGAGCACAAACGGAGCCCACAAACCCAGAGCCCGGCTCCGTGCTGCTGGAGTGCTTTTAGCGGGAGTGACGCTGGTCCYGGGATGTCTGCCCAAGCGATGCCCTGCTTGGGCTCTCCCCTGCGCTGCCCCGGCGGCTCCGACCGTGGAACCACGCTCTTTGGATCTTCTCCCCACTGCGGCTTTAATCAAAGAAATGTCCTCTACCCATCTCCAGGAAGGATTTAATAACAGAATAAAAATACTCATTGCTGCCTTGTTGGTGCCGGTGGCAGCTTTCACTGACGACAGCCAGAGCAGGGAGCTGGTGGCACGGGTAGCGACAGGGCAGTTTTGGGGGGGTTTGCTCTGTATCGCACGCCTTGAATGTGAGGAGCCGCAGATACGGTTTGTCCCGTCCAAAATGCTGCCAAGGAATGACCTGACCCCCTCTGACTATTCTGTTACTCTGCCCAGCTCTGCGTATCGCCAGGAACAGCAATCGCATTATTGCTGTTATTTTGTGAAGCAGCAAATTTTGCAACGCTGAGTCCATTCCTCTGAATCAACCCCATCCCTTTGCCTTGCCCTGCTGCTCACCGATGTCTTTCCTCACCTTGGAGCACGAAGCAAACAGCACAGTTTATTAACGCTGCCAACAGCAAACACCTCATTTTTTTGGATGAATATTTTAACACCCAATTCTGCGATGATCTCCCTTATGGACAAACTCCCGTTTGGGATCTAGACTGCAGTCTTCAGCACGGGGCAGAAAGCAATATGATCTGATCTTCGTTTTGAGTCTGTTTAAGGAGGCTCATGTTTATGACCATATAGAGTTTCCTGACTGGGGAAAAAAAAAAGCACTGTTAAAAATCAAACTTTGATCCCCTCGAGTGACATAGAGACAAGCACTAACAAGCATCTTATGAGCTGAAAATTGAATCTTATAGCACTTCAACCAAGCAGTCTTGGAAGATTAAGATTAGGGCTGGAAATAGGAGAAATCAACATTAAAGCGTATGTATATATGGTTTATGTATTAGCCATTGTGACCAAAAAACCCCAAATTTTTTCATGCTGCAGATAAATAAACTTTGGTTGCCGCCCAAATTCAAGAGAGGAGCAGAGGGGAGGCCTCGGCGTGGCCTCCGGCAGGGGCTGGCGGCGATCCGTCGCAGAGCGGGCACACGCCGAGGGGAGGAAAGCAGGGAGCCCTGGGCTTGGGGACAGCGTCAGGGCAGCTGGGCTGGCACCCGCCTCTGGGTTTCACCAGCTGGGAGTCAAGGGGGTTGTGTTCGCGTCACTCTTTCTGTTCTTTGCTTTTTGGGGGAAGGGGGCGGGCTGTTCGAGACCATCATGGCAAACAGTTATTTTTCTGCAGTTTTCTCGTATTTTTTCTGTCATCCCTCCCTCCCTTTGGTGTGTAAAATTATTTTGCTTAGTTGCATTTTATTTTAAAAAATGCTACAGATTCCACTTGACCTACTGTGATTTCAGAAAAGCCGTGTGGCACATTAATCATCTGGTTAATGATTGTCTAATATTTATGTGACGCTTCTTTCAAAGTTGGTACATTATTTTACAAGGAGAAGATGCTGTTGATTTTCCCACTGCAGCCAGAGCCGTGGGGTGCGTTTGCCTTGACTCACTGATGTGATGGAAAAGAGTCCCAAGTGGCTGTTGATACCTTTTGCAGCCTCCTCTCCCCAACCACACAGACATCTTCAGAAAATAGTTCTTCAAATATTCATGATTTCATCTTTTCCCTTTCATTTCTGATGGTGTGATGCTATTTGGAATAACATCTTTTATGAGGATAACCTTTAAAATTCAGTAGAGAACGAAAAAGAAAGAAGAATGATTCTTACAGAGGTCCTGCAAGAAAAACTAGCACAGGCTCCTATTTATTTGTATCAGGTTGGACTTTTAAGTCACCTACACGTGTTTGCTAAATATGCACACCTAAATGTCCCGATGATGAAAAACCTGCTTGTTTACCCAGGGCGCAGACTGATGTGTAGCGCTCTGGCATTTAAATCCTTGCATCTGTAGTCCTTTGTTTTGAAAAGGGCAGCAAATTAAGCTCCCACCAACAGGCATCCAAAGCCGGTCTTTTGGGGGTACGTGGGGCCGTGCAGCTCAGCGTGCTCGAGAGTGACTCACTGAGCTGACGGGTTATTGATTATTAATAGGACAAATGTTCACATTTCAGTGACTGGAATTGCTCATGCACAGAGGAGGAGTCAGAGAGTCGGCTGAGAATCGCCGGGCTGGGCAGGCGCCGGTGGGAGAAGAGGCGAGGTCTCTGCCTGGAAGAGGAAAGGGCACATCTTCTGCCCGTGGCTGGCCACTGTCCTGCCAGGGCTGGTGGCCAGGCTGTGGGCAGCAGAGAGCCCTGCCAGGGCAGCAGAGCTGGTGGCTGGCACACGGCGCTGGCGGCTGGCACACTCTGCCGGGTCCTCGTGACTGGATGGACGGGTGGGTAGAGAGCAAACCGCTGTAGGAACAGGCGGAGAAGGTTGCTAAAAGGGGTGTCTCCTGGCGAGGGCATGCCCCAGAGCATCGGCACCATAGACCTCACCGCCTCTGTGCTTCTCCCAATTTATGGCACAAAGAGAGGCTTGGTATTTTTGTTATTTGAACCTGACAGTTAATTAGGTTCAAGCAGAGTTTCAGTGGGCTTAGATCAGTGGGTCTCACCCTCGTTCCCTGCTCTCTTACACATCTGTTTATTATTCAGGAAACCAGGCAAACTTTGGTCCCTTCGGGGCTCTTTCATTCAACCTTTTCATTTTGTTTTTTTTTTCAATTTCCGTTGTAATCAAGCAGTTCAAACCAGTCTCAGCTTGAAGATATGAAAATTGAACTGTTACACTGAAGTTGTTATTCTTTAAAAAGGCTGACAACTTTTTAAGGGTTGTTGACATTTCCTGTATCGAGAATAATATAGAGCAACAATATTCAGAAATCCCACAAAGGTGATTCCTCTTGTTTTCCTGATCAGCTCTGGTGTATTCGTACATCCTTACAAGAATAAGTGTATTCCTCTATACCAGTCCCACCTGGGGACTGGGGGTGCCCCGAGGGCTGGGTGAAGGCAACACTGGGCGGGTGCCGCAGGGACTGGGACGTCGGCAGTGATGCTCTGCTGTGCGGGGACACGGGCAGCACTGTGGTGCGAAAAATAAAGCAATCAAACTTGCTTTGCATCACTGGTAGTAATGCACGGGTACCGTTCTTACTAAGATAGACCCTCTAATCATTCTGGTAGATCTGAGTTGTCCTGTTTTATTTCAGTCAGAAGTGTTTTTTCATAAGATGGAATGAAACTTATGAAGCTTAATGTCCATGTCAAATATAAAATTTTCCTTTTGACATATTTTATCTCAGTGTCAACCATGGAAAGTATTGATGATCCACTTCTAGCTGAATATTAATGAAATAAATTATCTTAGAAAACTTCCTACTGTGTTCAGACTACCGGAACTAACATGCCTCATTAGATGTCTGTTGATTAGAAATGTTAAAGTGGCTTTTCTTTCTTTGAATTGTAATTAAAATTAATTTGATAGACTTAACCCCCACCCCTGTAACTGGCTATCCGCTGAATCTTTTAAGTTGGAAGAAAAGTGCAGCTTTTTGGGGCTTGTCTGGGGCTTGTCTGGGGCTTGTCTGGGGCTCGGCTTTGCCCTTGTGCTGAAGCCAGCGCACACCGGCGTGCCGGAGGGCGGTGGGACAGGCGTCCCGACACCGCTTCTGCGCGAGCGGTGGGAGCACCGTCGGGAGGGAGCTGGGCCAGCCAGGAGGTGGGCAGTGGGCTTGGTCCCCCAGCGCAGGCATGCTGCGGGGAGCAGAGTTCCCACTGTGAATCCAGTCCAAACACAGGCAGAGAACTCTCAGAAATGTGCTCATTTTGTTCCTGTCTCAATTAACAGCAGTCAGAGCTGCATCTCGAATCGCTTGTGACTCCACATCCTCTCTCCGTTCTGCAATTCATATCCTTCTTTTTCCTTTGCAAGTACGTCTAGGATTGTGCTTTCCTTGTAACCCTTCTCCAAGTCATGAAATATTGTTTATATCATTAATTCAGGTAGAGAGCCAAGAAATGTGCTGAACACAATCTTGCCTTTGCAGCCCAGTAAGCAGCAGTGAAAGCTTGTTGTAATAACAGAGCACTGCCCGTTATCGTCACCAGATGTACAACAGAGAGTGATTATAGCTCTCTGAATCACAGGCACACCAGGGACTGGAGGGTTAGAAAATGTATTTAATCACTGGTCCCTTTAGGATTAATAGACAAGGCGAAGGATAACATTTGTAATAGATTATATCTTTCTGAGAGTGGAATCTAGGCAGATTAAGTACTGTATTCCTTACAGTTATTTTTGTTCTCAGGACATATATTTGGGTCAGAAAGATCCTTAATGCTGTAATGGAAATGCATTATATGGTAGAGAAAGCTTTAGTTGTCGCTGGTACCATGAGAAAGCAAGTCACCTCGCGCTGCTCCCTGTTAAGTACATGAAGCGGGATTCCATCACTGCTCAAAACAAGTCAAAGCAGGTGAGTAATTAAACCGGAGGAAGGCAGGTCAGGAATTTCATGCTTTCTAGGTGTTCAGACCTGCTCAGCTCTGTCTCCCTCTGGACAGCCTTTCCCCATCCCCGGGACCTCCACCCCAGGAACCAGCCCCCCTTGCAGGGCTCTCGCTGCGGGCCGGGGCGCTGCAAGGGCACGTAAGCGCAGACATGCAGCTCCTGAGCAGTTTTAAACGGTGATAGGGACAATCTGAAGTGCTTCATCTCTTGTGCCTGCTTAAAGTGTCTTGGACCTTTTTTTAATATACGTCTACAGCTGTCCGTGTTTCCTGGAAAATTCACTATGTCGGGGGGAGGGAGGGGAAGGGGCCCAACAGCAGACGTGTCCAGCAGCAATCTTGAAAATGCTGGCTTAAGTAAGGTCACAGAGAGGAGCTACATGGCTTGAGACTGTGTTTTAATTACTGAGCTCTAATTTCATTCCTACTACATGTACTTCTTTCATGTTACCTATAACATAGCACAGTTCTTGTACTGAAAAGCTCTGGGAGAATCACTAAAAATTCGTCCAGAACGATGGGCCATACAGAGCTGGAGGGAGCTCTTGTCCAAGCAGAAGAGCGGTGCTCAGCTTCAAGCCCTGCTGCAGGTCRCCGTGATCCTCCTGCCTGTGCAGCACGGCAGCAGTGCTCCCGCCGCTCGGCTCCTCTGGGCACGGCCCCGCTCCTCGGGCAAGGGCTCTCCTCCGCTGGAGCCGTCGGCCCTGCGCTCACACTCAGGGGACGCTGTAGTGCAAAGCAGCTATTAAAATAAGGAGAAGGGCTGGACCATGAAACTCCAGGTCATGTTGACACTGATGATAACCCGCGCCCGACGGCAGTGGAGCTGGAGATGAGCCTGTTCATCCGTTCCCCGGGTGCTGGCGGCTGGGGGTTTGCGGGCGACGTCAAGAAATCCCGCGGGTTCTGCACTCCAGAAGCTTCCGCTTCCCGCGGGAGCAGTCGTCAGCACAGCCCTGATTTCATTCCCTGTGTGGATGGTGCCATGCGGTTGTTTTTGCTCCAGGCTTTCTCTGGAATTGGGGACTCCGAAACAGAAGACTAGTGTTAGTGCATCCCCCAGGTAGTGGCTTACATTACGGTACGGCGGTGTTTTCCCTGAACCGCCCAGCGTGCCCCAGCTCTGGAGGAGACTCGGGAGGCAGGCAGAGAAAGCAGGCAGCTGGATCTTCAGGGTGTTTGAAGCAGCAAAACAAACTGATCCAGGTGTGAGCCTAAGATTTTCCCTCCAGGGGAGGGAAGGTTTTCCAAGGTTTTCCCTCCAGGGCCCCTACAGGGACTAGCTCGCAGGGGCTGGAAACTTTGCAAAAGGCATGTTACAGCCCTAGGAGACATCCACTGCTGTCATCAACACACGGCGTCAATGTTTGCTCGCCACCTTGTTTTCCCTCCCATGTCTGCTGCTCCTTTTGTTTCGGTGCTTGCAGGAAGGGCCTGCCAGGGACAGAGGTATTTCGGAGCCCTTACGTGGAGCAGGATTAGCTTTCTGGACATCAGCTGGGTTTGTTTCACCAGCCTAGTTAAACAAAGCAGCATTTCTTACCTAGTAAGTAACTATTCACGTGCACCTGGCTGGGATTCAAATGCTTAACACCGATAACTTAAAGGAATGCCATGTGGCATGCACTAAACAGGAATGCCAAACTTGCTGTATTTGCAAGCCAAAATACTTATGCAGTTAGTGCAGCCTTGGCCAGTGGCCACAGCCAGCAGATGTCTAGCTGCATCCTGCACACTCCTGGAGGAACAGTGCAGGAAGGAAAAAGAACAGTTTTTCTTTAAGTAAAATGAAACAGTAGCATTTGTCTCTCCTAAATGAGCTGTTTATAAAGGGCTTATGTGGTTAACTCGCACTCAGTGATTTATTCCTCTTTCCCCTCCCCTGCATCTCTTCCCTGTACTCCCAGTGTCTACTGAATGTCTAAATTAAATAATTGTTCGGATTTAGACATAAAGAAGTTCTCAGCTGTCTGAGGCCCCAGTTGGGCATCAGGATTCCTGGGAAGGGATGAAAACTCCTGCAGCCACAGCATGCAACGCACTGATTTGGGAGTACGCTCTCCCCGAGAGTTTTAATATGCTGATTAACTTTGTACCAGCCAGCTCTGTGCCAGATCAAGCCTGTCTGCCCTGCTCTTGTTTGGTGCTGTAATTCTATGACCAAGTAATTTCCTCCTTTGGCATTTAAATAAATCACTTGTGGCTCCACAAGCGAAGGTGCACATGTGCAGGGCTCCGGCCCTTCCCCGCCACCGCGGTCCCCAGCAGGGGCAGGTCCCTGGACAGCCCTGAGCAGGACTTCCCCTGCGTAGTGCTTGAGATCTTGTACGAGTTGGGACATGAAGAGTATTAGGTGGGACTGACGTATTGCTGGATACACACATTTGCAGAACCTCACCAAGGACCTAGCAGCAGAGTCCTGATCTCTTGTGTTACGGTTTGTCAAGCTGCTCCTTAGGGGCAGGGGAGACCCCCCAAAGTCACACTACTTCTTGCAGATTCAGGCTGGCTGTGGTGCACAGCCTCGCTGCTGTGCTTCCCCACCAGCCACCCTCCACYCTGGCTGCAGCTGGTCGCGATGCTTTCACAGAGGCAGCGTTCTCCACACGTGTTGTTGATTACTTTCAGAGCTGGAAACCTGCTTGGAAAAAAATAGGAAAATTTCTGAAGGTATTGATGGCTTTGCTCTGGTTCTGCTTATCCAACAACACCGCAAGTGAAGTCTAGAGAGAGAGGCAGTGTGTTTTTTAGACTAACTAGTTGACTCGGAAAAAGCGTTTTCAGGACCGTAAGCCATACTGTGTGTCTGAACGCTTCTCTGCTTTTTGCAACTCTCTGATTTGGAAAAGCATCTCAGTCTCCAGACCTCGCCTCAGTATTGTCACTTTGCCTTCCCCATATAGGCTGAGCATGGGGTCCTTTGGGTGTTTGCAAATGCCTGCTTTGAGCACAGCACAAATAGATTGCAGAAAAGTGTTTCATTTCAAATACTACTTTGGGTGAAGTAAGTATTTTAAAGTATTTAAAGCACTTAAATTTTAAGTATGTTTTACAACTTCTAACAAAAGAGCTTAGGGATGACTGTGTGAGCTGCGGGACCACCACCGCTCACACCTCCCGATGAAGAGCTGTGCGAGCAGCGTCAGCCTGAACAACAGCGTGACTCACAAACCGACCACAGTGTGCCCAGGCAGCTGCGTTTGCTAACAACACCGAGGTTAAATATTTGAAAATGCCAGGTCTGCTTTGTGTTTCTGCCAAGCAAACAAGCAGCCGTGCTGCGAAAGGGCTGGTGCACTTCACTCGCGATGTCCCGCTGGTGGCACCACATGCAGGCGATGGCTCTGGCCGGCAGGGCAGGCAGGGCGGGCAGGGCAGGCAGGGCAGGCAGGGCAGGCAGGGAAGGCAGGGCGGGCAGGGAAGGCAGGGCAGGCAGGGTGGGCGGGGCAGCATCCCTCCATGGTGCCCCCTGCGAGGGAGGGACTGCCTGCGGGGTCCCCTCCGCTCTCCATCGTAGGTCAAAGCTCGCACCACGTGTAAGAGCGTGGGCTGGAGGCTTTCACCCAATCCTTCCTACTCAGATACGCTCAGCCGCTGAGCCAGAGCCTTGGCTCCTACCCCGACCCTTGTGCCTTCTCATTGCGGAGAGATGACGGTCAGGTGTTTAGGCTGACGGGGTGCTTTTAGGATTCAGTACCCACTTCCCCTAGAAATCCTGTCCTAAATAATCACAGGTTACCTGAAATTCTCTTACCATCCCTCCAAAATAAATCTTGGGAGCTACATCTTTACCAAGCCATAAACAACCATCAGGAGAAGCCCGGAGACACCGAGCCTGCCTGTGGCACCCGATGGAGCTCGTGGCACTTTCTCTCCAGCATCGCACCCCCTGAGCCGGCTCCCCAGCACCTGCAGGAACGCGCAGGGCTGCGGAGATTCCCAGATGGCAAGTTCGCACTTGAGTGAATAAACCTATTGTGCAAGGTGAGTCATGGAGATCATTAGCCACGACTCAAATATGTATAAATCCATAATTTCTTCAAGTCTTGCTAAGTATCTTCAGTCTTACAGGGTGTTGTGCTGGTCTTCTTTAATAAACAGAAGCAAAAACCCCAGTTCAGTCAGTCAGTTGTGGCAGATGTGGGACCTCTCACGGTTACCAGTAGGTTACTATAGATAAGCTCAGCGTGTCGTGTCATTTGTATGTGGTGCTTGGCAGGGACCACCATGAGTGGGGGGTGAAGGAGGGAAAAGAGGGCAATACCTGCTTTGATATTTGCTGTCTCCACATTTGAAATACCTAGAGGAACGTCAGGCAGCTCCACCCATCCCACAGCAGCATGGGCAGGCCTGGGTTGAGGAGAAACGGCAAGGAGTTGGGCTGGAGCACATACCCTGGGGAGAAGAAGTTGATGTATTTCCCAGATCAGAACTGGCCCTATTTGTTATTATCGAAGCTGAAAGAGCTCGGTTTTGCAGTGATTGCATTAGGAAGGGGGTGGTGAGGGAACTGCTCCTCACCATCATCCCAGTACAAATGCCACTACAACATTTATTGATTCTTTCGCAGTCGCAGCTGTCACCTTACGCACCCACAGCATTTATTACTCTTCCATGGAAAGATTTTCTGCCAGTTCTCACCATTATCAACTTCATGTCATTAACAGTAATATCTCCCTGTAATGTCAAGGGATAGGAGAATTCTGCAGGGCTCCCTTGGGAACCTCTGCGGAGACCTCTCTGCCCCTGTCGGGACGGGCAGAGCCGTGCCGGCTGGGGAGGACGTGGGGCGTTTTGGTATTGCTGCAGGGAGAACCGCGTGGTCCACGCCCGGTTGCTCTCACTGGATAGATTCAAGGTGTGTGTTGGATGGTGTAGGGGAAATGGTCGCTGCAGTGACCCGGGTGAATCCCCAGGCTCCAGCCCTGCAGTGGCACCCTCAGTTTTCCCAGCTTTCAGCTCTCTCAGCTGCCCATATTAACTCTGTTTGTAACCTAGCCCACGCTGCAGAGGCTGTCAGTATGAAAAATAATTCCCAAAATAAACACAAAAAGGGAATTTCTGTCTCTCCATCGCTGTAATTTGCAGGCAAAAAAAAAAAAAAATCCAGGAGTTGTGGATGGATCTTATTTAGGCCAAATTGATTCACGCAGCTTGTATACTCCTTTCCGCACCATATTTGCAATCAAAAGTCCATACATAATTAATCAAACGCACATGAAAATCCGCAGGACAATGAAGACTTCTGCAAAATGCCTCCCCCGGTGCTGGCAGAGTGGTTACTCTGGAGCCAGATTTCTAAACTGGCTCTAACAAGGCATCGCCAAACGCCTGGGCTCATCTGGCCGGCGTGCCGTCGGGAGCCGTGCCGGCACAACCGGGGTGCTGCACAGGGACCTCCTGCCCGCACGCCCTGCCTCTGCCCCGGCGGGTGCCAGCCTTCCTCAGCAGTCTTCAAGGGGCCATTGAGAAACGGTGCCAGGAAAGATGGGGCAAAAATGCATCATTCCCGATAAGACAACCAAAGTGTATTTTTAGAGCAACAAGTTATATGGGTTTAATAACATGCTTCGGCTGAATGTGTGGCTCCACCTCGGGAGGAGGAGAAAGCCCACGCTCATCTTTCAGGTTTATCCCTCTCATGTCCCACGTGCACAAGGATTTCTTATGACTGGGTTTCAGGACAACACCCCCTCTCCCGAGAACACAAACAGTTAAGCACCGTGGTGTAATGGCAACATAAAATTGTTTCTGCAGCCTGTGTAGATGCAGTGACAACGGATATTATTCACTGTCAGCCGGGTCCCCGAGAGCACTTTATTAAATTGCCTCTAAGACTCAGGAGTGGGGTTAATTATTTAGGTACCTTAATTTTCAATACATCTCTGTCTTTTGCCTGCAGTACCAGAAATCTAAAACTCTGGTTCAAGAGACAGAAACGCAAGAAACCGTGAGCAGTATTTATTTAAGTGCAATCACTGCCATGTGAAGGAGGTGTGATTTACAATGATTTTTGATGCCTAGAATGCAAAAATGAATATTTAAACAACACCGATAGGTTCTCMTGGATGTACAAGACCCCAGACTCTCACCAGCTGCTTTCGTCTCTGTTAGTTAAATGCTAATACACATCCCAGCTGATGCAGTTCATTTTGTTCCGTGCTGTCACCGCTGCGCAGCAGCAGCACGTGCAGGGTGACGTTCCGCCCAGGCTGGTCTGCGCCAAGGCTGGCTGAGCTCTGGTGGGGGCTGAGGGGCTGCCAGGCGCCAGCAGCTGCACTGGATAGGCGATGGCTGATAAATGGGGATCATTGCCAAGAGCGCAGGTCGTGAATGCGGGCCGTGAAACGGATGGGGAGGTGTGCTGCTCGTTAATCATAGAATCATAGAATGGTTTGGGTTGGAAGGGACCTTTAGAGGTCATCTTGTCCAACCCCCCTGCCGTGGGCAGGGACATCTTCAACTAGACCAGGTTGCTCAGAGCCCCGTCCAACCTGACCTTGGATGTTTCCAGGGATGGGG